>JAABKJ010006819.1:0-21554 GCA_011634705.1 Andricus grossulariae
AATACCGTTTCAGTTTTAAATATTGCATCGTTCATACACAATTATTATTAATATAACTATATAAACTTAGAATATAACTAATGAAAACATTGTCGTTTCTCAACTAAAACTCAAAAACCAGCAGAAAGTAGTTGAAAAATTATTAAATTATGTTTCCAAAACAATTCATTGCTACTCATTGAATTAGTAAGTCGGCACTACTAAGCAGATTAGTAGAATACCCTTACTAATTCAATTAGTAACATAAATCTTACCATTTGATTCAGAGGAAGCTGATAAAATTACTAATTTAACAGTCAGATACAATGCTACTAATTGCATTAGTACAATTTCTACTAATTTTAGAGAGGATGTCATTCATAAAGAGAGAGGGAGACAAGGCTATAAATTCAAAAAGGGACCTCTCAAGATATAACATAGTATTGGATAGAGTAATAAACTGGTTAAAGTAATTTTCTTTGACTATATAACAGAAAGATTTCTTTGTTATTAAAAAATCAATTTCTAAGTAAATATATTTGATTACATTTAACTTAATCAATATTTTAAATTAATACTCATTGAAATATTTTCTTTACAGGTATATTAATTTTTGCATACCCTTAGTTATTCCCTATAAATAATCCCTGGTGAGGAGGTCTAAATTGGCCTCGAAACATGTTGGTCTTGTAGTATAAAAAGGACGGAGAAAGGAAAAAGTGAGAGGTTCGTTTTTGGTTGACTTTTCCCTTTTTCTCCCTCCTTTTTCATTCTGTTCTTCTTCTCTCTAACGAGTCGTAAATTGAGGTTTTTTTGAAAGTTTATTTTTTAATGGTGAATCCATTTTTTGCCTATTCTGCAAAAATTATTCATGAAAAAATGGATTTCTTTTCAATCCTGATTAACAATAACGTTCAATATTCGACCAAAAAAATGATTTTGAAAAACATGCATAATGATACCCTCGTTAGCGATGCATTATCCTAGTCGAAAGAGAGTTTTTGCAAGTTGGCTCAATAAGTTCACCGATAACTTCTCCTGCCTCTGTCGATAAGTTATAATAGTTTGACGCCTGATAGACTCGATAAGAGGCCGGTAATTGCCGCTGTTCTCTACTCCTTTTCTTTTGTGGTATCTACTGTCCGAAAGCCAGCGAGGAACATAAAAGAAAGCAGAGAATAGCCTCCAGTGAATTCATCCTCTTTTTTTTCGATGTATAATTTTACATCTCCCTTTTTTTCATTTCTTTGTAGACTACCGACGGAAATTATCTACACGGCTAGCGAGAGCGGTAACGGGTCGTCCATAAACTGCGTTACAAATTTTAGGCTATTTTAGACCCAAAATTCTATCAAAACATGGTAAAGAGGGTGATTTTTCACAAAAGTAGGGTAATAATGGAGGGATAAATTCTCTCAAATAAAATTAATATAAATACAGTGTTGAATGCAATATGAAACACTATAAATTTCTAAGATTTCAAGTCGAAACATATATTGAATTTTCAACAAATAAAATTAATTTTCTAAGTAAAAAGACGAATTTTCCAACAAAATGCATGAATTATTTACCTAACACATAGTCGAATTTTAAACTTATAAAGGATCAATTCATGATGAATCCTCAAAAAATATGAATTTCTAACGAACTAGTTCAACGTTCCAAGTAGTTGAAATTTCAACTAAAAAAGATAAATTTTTAGTCAAATAGTTAAATTTTTAGACGATATAATCGACGATATATATAAAACAATATAATCAGACGCAAAAGACCAATTTTCCAGCAAGAAAATTACATTTCTATCAAGAAACACGAGTTTCATTCCAAAAATATTATTTTTGAAAAAAAAAATAGATTTCTGTCAAAAAGTAAAATTTTTATCAAAATAATTTAATTTTTCGCAGAATAGTTAAATGTATACCAAAAATATTACTATTTAAAAAAAAGGTGTTTTTCAACTAAATAGTTTAGTTTTGTATTAAATTGTTGATTCCTCAACTAAACCAGATTATTTTAGACTCAAACAGTCGCATTTTTAATCAAACAGGATGAATTATTAACCAGGAAGATTTATTTTTGACCAACAAACATGGATTCTTAACAAAATAAATAAATTTACTAGAAAAGATCAATTTCCAATAAAAAATTGAAATTTTCAATTCAAAATGAAATAGTTACACTGTTGGTTAAAAAATAAATTCTCCACTCAAATGATGAATTTTTAACAAACTACATAGTACAAATTTCATCCAAGAAGTTAAATTTTGAACTAAAAAAGATTGATTTTTAAGTAAATAGTTGAACTTTCAACACAAAAGTTTTTTTCAATATCAAATACTTAACTTTTCAACCCAACAGACAAATTTTCCAACAAGAAAATTACATTTCTATCAAAATACACGAATTTCAATCCAAAAGTAGTATTTAAAAAAAAATATATTTCTGCCAAAAAGTAAATTTTTCATCAAAATAGTTCAATTTTTAACGAAATAGTCGAATTTAAACAAAAAATATTACGATTTTAACAAAAACGGTATTTTTTAACTAAATAGTTCAGTTTTTTATTAAATTGTTGATTTCTCAACCAAGCCAGATTATTTTAGATCCAAACAGTTGCATTTTTAACCAAAAAGGATTGAATAAATTTGTACCAAGAAGATTTATTTTTTATCAACAAAGATGAATTTTTAACAAAATAAATAAATTTGCTGCTAGAAAAGATCAATTTCCAATAAAAAATTGAAATTTTTAATTAAAATTGAAATAGTTACATTGTTGGTTAAAAAATGAATTTTCAACCAAAAAAAAAAAAACAGAATTTTCAACAAAATAGTTACATTTTCAACAGAAGAGTTCTACCCAAAATATGATTTTTCAAGTCGGACGATTAATTTTCTAAAAGTGGAAGTCAAATTTTCAACCATGAAGGTGAATCTTGAAAAATATGAAATTTCAACAGACTACATAGCACAAATTTCAACCAAGTAGTTGAATTTTAAACTTTAAAAAATTATTTTTTGACTAAATAGTTAAATTTTCAACACAAAAGATGAATTTTCCAGCAAGAAGATTAATGTTCTACTAAGAAATACGAATTTTCATTAAAATTGATGAATTTTAAAGCCAAAAGGACAAATTATCTAGAAAACGGTTAAAGTTTCAACAAAAAAATATTATTTTTTTCAACAAAAAAGTTAATTTTCTACCAAAACGTTCGAATTTTTATAAAAATGTTTAATTTTTAACCAATTACCTAATATTGAACTAAAAATATAAATTTTTGACGAAAAACTTACATTTTAACAGAATAGTTTAATTTTTTATCAAATTGTTTAGTTCTTAACTAAACCAGAATAATTTAGATTCAAAAAGTTGCATTTTTTACCAAAAAAAGATGATTTTAAAACCAAGAAGATTAATTTTCAATCAAACATTAAGAATTGTTAACAAAATACATGAATGTTTACATATAAAAACTCAATTTTTAATTTAAAACTGACTCTAAAATTTCAATAGGAAAATTTGAAACATTTAGCAGAGAAGTTATCCTGAAATTTTTAATATTTTTCAATTTGAAACTACAAATTTGTGAAATTTGAAATTGGAAATCTCCAAAACTGGAGAAATTTCAAACGAAAGATTGTCGAATTCAAGCTTATGAAGCAAAAAGCTACAGTTTCAAGGTCAGTTTTAGAATTCCGCATTCAAAAATTTGGTTGAAAATTAATCTGTTTTTGTGGAAAATGCAACTATTTTGTTACAAAATTCCAGGGCTTTGTTTCATATTAACTTTTTTAACTAGAAATGTATCTTTTCTAATTTTTCTTAAAAAAATATCATTTTTATTTGAAACTTCATCCTTTTCAGAAAAGCATACATTTTTTAGTTTCCTCTTTTATAATTTAAAATGCAACTTGTTGGTTGAAAATTAACTTTTTGGTTGAAACTTGATATCTTCTCTTTGGTTCGAAATTTAACTATTTTGTTGAAATTCTTTTTTTGTTTGTTTTTAAATAATTTTTTTCACGAAGATGTATCTTTTCCAATTTTGCTTTAAAATTTATCATTTCTAATTGAAAATTCGTCTTTTTTGGTAGATGACTGATTTTCATGGTCTGAAATTTCCTCGTTTTTGGTTAAAAATAAAAGTGCTTGGTTGAAAATTAAGATTTGGGTAAAAACTTCATTTTATCGGGTTGCAAACTCAACTGCTTTACAAAAAAATCGACTTTCGGGTTGAAAATTTGATAATTTGGTTGAACGTCTTTTTCTTTCTTCACTGAAAAATATTTATTTGCTTAAAATTCATTTTCTTGGTTGTGAGTAAAGCTGAAGGGCGTGGGCAATATGGATGGATCCTTATGGGCGTGGGTTATCAAAGTTGTGGCGAAGGGCGTGGCCAAGAGGCAACATCTAGAAAAATAGTAGTGACAAAAGGAAGTGGGCGTGCTCAGTGGGCGTTTTTGGAAAATAAATAGGGGGTGCCTAATCAAAATGGGCATGGTTGAGGGTGTGCCTAAAATACATAATAAATTTTGAATGTTATAGCAATGGGCATCTGAAGCTACAGTACAAATACAAATAAAAGCATCCTATAAAAAGGGCGTGTCTAATGAAAATTAGCATGTTTGAGAGTGTGCCTAAAATACATTCAGAATGTTAAATGAGCATCTTATAACAAGGGGCGTTTGTTATGAGGTGTTTTGGGTGGGGATTAATAGAGCGTGCCTTATAAGAAGGGGAGTGGTCAGTGTTTTAAGGGGTGTGTCCAAAAACTGTGGATGAAAAAAAGCACTATTAAGGGTGCATCTGAAGCTACAGTACGAATACAAATAAAAGCATCCTATAAAAAGGGCGTGTCTAATGAAAATTGGCATGGTTAAGAGTGTGCCTAAAATACATTAAAAATGTTAAATACGAGTATCTTATAACAAGGGGCGTATGTTATGAGCTGTTTAGAAAGGGGATTAGTAGAGTGTGCGGTATAGCAAGGGAAGTGGTAAATATTTTAAGGGGTGTGCTCAAAAACCGGGGATGAAAAAATAAACACGATTAAGGGTGCATCTAAAACTGCAGTATGAATACAAATAAGAGCATCCAATAAAAAGGGCGTGTGCAAGGGGGTTGTCAGGGAGGGGATTATTAGAGCGTGCTCAATGTAAATGGGAGGGGTCACTGTTGTAAAGGGTGTGTCTAAAATGTAGGTGTCAAGAAAAATGGGCGTGTCTAGTATTAATTCTGTACCTGTTAACATTTTGAATTTAATATAAATAAATCAATCTGATAGCAATTTCATGTGTGCTATTACAATTTTATAGCTGGTATTGTATTACATTTCTCAAAGGAATTTGTTACAGCAAACAATTATGGGATAACCAAAATTTAATGGAACTTCAGTGTCGAATCATTGCCGTGGGTAGATGCTCGTACTGTTTCCAATTCTTCAATCATACCTAAGTGCCTGGAGCTTAGTATCGTATTCCTCCCAAATCATGTTGCTGATTCATCGAAATTGCTTCTCTGAATGGTCCCGATCTCGTCTCCTATTGTTCTTGTAACTGATGTAGCGATTGAGACTCGATGGTGATAGCCAACTATTGATACTGCTGGATCCGTTTAAGCATTCCTTCGACCAATCGATAATGGGAGTAATTTAAATTAGAAGCACCCTGGAGCTCGTAAGTCATTTCTATTTCGTAAGATGATGTAGTCAGCATCTATATTTGAGTTGGGTGTGAAAAGACATGATAGGAGGTGTAAATTAGGATGTGGGAATGACATTCATCTCAGAATAATGTTGGGAAATTATTGATTATCGACAATTTTTTTTAAGGACTTTAAATTGTGTAAGGGGCCTTCCAAAAACTACGTCACGGAATTCGGGAAACTTTTTTAAAGAAATTGTTTAAGACTTCATAGCACAAAATGCTCTCAAAAAGAGGAATAAATAGGGTAATTTGTAAGGAAAATATGGAAATAAATTATTTTGAATCAAATTAATTTATAGGCAACACATTTAATTCAATGAAATGCTTAAGATTTCAAGTCGTAATTATATTGCATTTCCAACAGAATAGTTGAATTTTCAACTGAAATGATGAATCTTGAAGAAAACTGAATTTTTAACAAAGAAGTTCAACTGTCAACCAATTATTTTTATTTTCAATAAAAAATGATGAATTCGGAACTAATAATGACATAGCTGATATTTCAATCAATAAGCTATTTCAATGTTGAGTCCAAAACGCTTGAATTCAACCAAGAAAGACGTTTTTTTAACAAAATAGTTGAATCCTCAACCAAAAAAATTTTTTTTTTTGATTTCTTAACCAAATAGTTGAATCTTCAGCAAACAAGTTAATCAATTTCAGACAAAACAGTTGTATCTACAACCGACTGGTTTATCTTTCCATCCAAATAGATCAATTTTCTCACAAATAGGTCAATTTTCAACTCAAAGATGAATTTTCAACCAATTTGTCAAATTTGTAAGCCAAAAAGACGGATTTTTTATAAGACAGTTCTATTTTCAACCAAGAAAGATGAATTTTCAACCACATAGTTAAATTTTTTACCAAAAAGTTCATTAAAAAACGGTTGCATTTTCAATCAAATAATTGAATTTTTAGAAGCCAGTTGAATTTGCAACAAGAAAGGTGATTTTTTTTAGAAAAAAGTTAAATTTTCAATCTAATAGGACAAATTTTCTGTAAAAACAAACGAATTCTCAATAATAGAGGTAAGTGACTAACAAAAGAATTGAATTTGCAACAAATTAGTTGGATTTTTAACTAAAATTATGAATCTTCAATAAAAAAATGAATTTTCAACAAAAAAGTTCCACTTTCATCAAAATTTGATTCTCAACGAAAAACATACTTGAATCCCTAACAAAAACAGATTAATTTTATACCAAACAATTGCATTTTCAACCAAAAAATATAACATTTGTACGAAAAGAGATCAATTTTCAACCCAAAAAGGTGAATTTCCTACAAAATAGTAGAATTTTCAACCAGGAAAGATTTTTTGGTCGAGAGAAACAATATTTTTCAACAAAATTATTGAATTTTCAAACCAAAAAGGCGAATTCTCCAGAAAACAGTTGAATTTGCAACAAAAAAGCTCATTTTCAACCAGATATTTAAATTTCAACCAGAAAAGATTTTTCAGTCAACAGAGAACAAAAAATTTAATCAAATTGTAAAATTTTCAAACTAAAAAGGCTAATTCTGTAGAAAAAAGTTAAATTTTTAACCCGAAAATATGAATTTTCAAAAAAAAATTAATTTTTAAAGGAATTGTTAAATTTTCAATCAAACAGATAGATCTTCAACCAATAACATTAATTTTTAAGAAATTAGTTTAATTCTCAACCAAAATGGTCCAGCTTTTATACAAAAAAGATTCGAGTTCAACCAAAAATAGTTGCATTTTCATCCAACTAATTGAATTTTTAGAATATAGTTTAATTTTCAATTCGAAAGGTGGAGTTTCTAACTAAAATTATAAATCTTCTTAACAAAATTAATTTTCAGAAAAGAAGTTCCACTTTCAACCAAGTCGTTCAATTTTCAATAAAAAATATCTATTGTCAGCGAAAAATTTAAAAGGTAATATTTCAACTAAACCAAAACATTAATTTTCAAACAGAGAGTTGCATTTTAAACCAAAAAAGGTAATGTTTTCACCAAAAGAAATACATTTTTAAACCTAAAAGATCAATTTTCAACAAAAGAGTTAAATTTTCAACCAGGAAAGATTTGCAAGTCAAGAGAGAAAATAAAATTCAATCAAATTGATCAATTTGAAACCAAAAAGACTAATTATCTAGAAAAAAATTCAATTTTCAACACGAAAATATTAATCTTAAACCAAAAAAATAATGTTCAACTGAATAGTTGAATTTTCTACAAAAATAATAGAATTTTGAACCGAAAATGTCGAATTGTCAACAAAACACTTGAATTTTTGAATTAAATAGTTGAATTTTAAACATAAAACTATCAAGTTTCAATCAAAAATGTAATAGTTAAATTCTTAGTTAAAAAAAAATTAATTTTCAACAGAAAATCGAATGTTCAAAAAAATAGTTTAATTTTCAACCAGAGATGGATCTTCAACTAATAAAATTAATTTTAAAGAAATTACTTAAAATTTTAACTAAGTAGTTGAATTTTCAATCAAGAACATTCATTTTCTACCAAAAAAGGCGAATTTACAACAAAATACATCAATTTTATAAGAAATAAATAACTAATAAATAATATATAGCCTAATAATATTCAGCCAAAAACGGATTAGTTAATTTTTCAGTAATTAAAAGCAATTTTCGGCCAAAAAAAGACAAATTTCTAACAAAAACCTCAAATTAAAAAAATAATTATTACATTTTCAACCAAAAATAGTTGTATTTTCAACTGAATAGTTAAATTTTCAAGCTAACAGACAAATTTTTTAGAAGACGGTTAAATTTTTAACCCAAAAAGTTGAACTTTCCACCGAAAAATATGAAATTTCTACCAAAATAGATAAATTTTTAAACCAAAAAGACAAATTTTCGACAAAATAAAGAATTTTAAGTAGAGAAAGAAAAAATAGTTTATCTAAATTGTTGATCTTCCAAGCCAAAGACGAATTTTCAATAAAACACCTAAATTTCAAAAGAAAAGTTGAGTTTTCAACTAAAAAGATAAATTCTCAACCAAAACGGATAACTTATATAAATTCTGAGTACAAAAAATGATTTTAAAACAAGAAAAAGACGATTTTTTAACAGAATAGAAAAATTTTCAAATAAAGAGGTGAACCCTCAAGACAAGAGAGAAATTTTATGTAAAACAGTTGAGTTGAAAAAAAAATATCATTCAGCTAGTTGCATTTTTGACAAAAAAAGGTACTTTCAAACCAAGAAGATAATTTTTTTACCAAAAAAGACGAATTTTCGACTAAAAAAGACCAGTTTTCAACCAGAAATGATAAAGTTACATTTGGAGTTAAGTAATCTTATTTTAAACCAAAACAATACATTTGTAACAAAATAGTTACAATTGTAACCAAAGAGATGGATTTTCAATTGAACAAAATGAATATGCAACGAAAAAATTATTTTTAAACAAAGTGGCTTCATCATCAGAATATGAATTTTCGGCTAAAAGTTAAATTCTATCCAATTAGTTGAATTTTCAACCCAAAAAGACGAGTTTTCAACAAAAACAGAATTTGCAGTCATGAAAGGAAAAAATATTTTATCCAAGTTGTTAATCTTCCAAACTAAAAGATGAATTTCAAATAAAATACTTGAATTTTTAGTAAAATATTTCAATTTTCAACTAAAAAAGATAAATTTTCAATCAGAAATGGAAAACTTAAATTTTAAGTACATAATATTATTTTAAAAGAAACAAAAAAAAACAGTTTTCAACAAAATAGTAAAATTTTAAGTCAAAGAGGTGAACTTCCAAGCCAAGAGACGAATTTTCTGTAAAACAGTTGAGTTAAAAAAAATCATCCAACCAGTTGCATTTTTAACAACAAAAAAGTTAATTTTCTACCAAAATAGTTCAATTTAAACCCAAAAAGAACATAAAAAAGATTATTTTTTAAATTCAAAGTTACAAAAATACAACACGATTTTAGGGAGGGGGGGGGACCTCGAGCGTTACGTTAATGCTAAAGTTACATATAATTACTACAAAAAAAAGAGTTACGATGAGGACGTTGGGGATCAAAATTTTCAGAAAATATCATAATGGATTTTTTTAACAGCCCCTAATTGTAATTGCAAGAATGTTATTGCTATAGTAGACTGACTCAATCAAAATTAAGATATACCGTTCCAGACAAAAAACCTTTTTGCAAGAACCTTTAGAAGCTTCTCGAGAGAGCAGTCACTAATTAATGATTTCTTTATTTTTCTCGACTGCTGAGTCATTAAGGCAAGAAGTGGAGACGCATTTATTATAAACTAACAAGGGGCACAAATTCATCTGTAGCAATAATTTCCACGTTCGTTTCGCGTAACACGCGGGGCGTAACGAGATTGATAAAAAGCGATCGGACGATCGAGGATTTCTCGCGGACAAGGGCCAATTCGCTAATTGAATGGCCTTTTCGAAGAAGTGCCTTGGTATGAAGACATCTTGCCCAGTAATTAATAGAAAGTGTCTCTCAGTGTTTTTTTTTCCTTCTTTTTATGGACGGCATTAGCTGTAAAGTGAATCTCACCTCGGGAAGAGTCCAGATGGCAAGCTATTTCGAGCGCGGATAGCACTCGGATGGGTGACCATTCGCGACGTATAACTCGGTTGTGTTTTTTAACTAATATCGAGCGAGAGGTTTGACACCGAGGATGGTTGTGTGCATTCGAATGTCGAAAAACCGACTGAAATCGGGAAGTGGTTTTGTTCAGTTTTCCTCTCCCCTGGCCAAACTTCGAGGAAAATGCGTGTACTTGCGATTCGCTCTTCAGGCTCGACAAAAATCTTAATTTTTAATTACAGATATTGGAAAGAGTATCGTGTGCAACACGGGAGCAAAATTCACGCTCGTCGAAATCACTAATTGCTCCTTAATTGCATAATTATTTTGTCGGAGATTCCTTATTTTAGTTGAAAATTCACCTCCTGGGTTGATAATGTACCTATTTTCTTGTCAATTTCTATATATATATATACATATTTTTTTTTTATTAATTTTTTTAATGAAAATGTAACTTTTGGTTGCAAATTCGTATTTGTTGTCGAAATTCAATTATTTTGGTATAGAAGATTAATTTGGAAGTTTCCTCTTTTTTCGTTAAAAATCCAACTGGCTGGTTGAAAATTAATTTTCTTTCAAAAATAAATATTCTTGTGTTGGGAATTCAACTGCTTTAAAGAAAGTTCGTCTTTTTGGTTGAAAAATTCATTATTTTAGTTAAAAATTCATCACATTAGTTAAAAATTTTACGATTTGATTGAAAATTCGTTTTCTTTTTGTAGTTGAAAATTAATTATTATAACTTCTTGGTTAAAAATTGAGTTATTGTGTTGAAAACTGAATTATTTTGTAGAAAATTGCTTTTCAGGGTTTCGTAGCCCTGAGTAGAAACCCCTTTTTTGGTTGAAATATCTACTTGTACATTTTTTATTTAAGAATGAATTTTTTTGTTGAAAGTTCAACTTGTCAGGTTGAAAATTCAACTTTATTCCACAAAATTCGTATGTTAGCTTAAAAATTTAACTATTTGTTTGAAAATGCAACTGTTTTTGGTTCAAGTTTAATCTTGCTTTATGAAAAATGTTAACATTTGGTTGCGAATTCATCTTTTCAGGTTTAAAATTCGACCATTTGTCTGAAAATATCATTATTTTGTTGAAAATTCAAGAATTTTCCGAAAAAGCCATACTTTTTGGTTGAAAATTCTACTGCTGAGATGAAGATTCGTATATGTGGACAGGAAATTCATCGTTTTCAATTGAAAATTCAACTAAAAGTTGACCTGTTTTGCAACAAATTTGGTTGTTGTTGAAGGTTCATCTGTTTTATTGAAAATTCAACTATTTGGTCACAACAAAATTTTTTTCTCTGGATTAAAATTAATTTCCTTGACTGAAAATGTAACTTTTCCAATTTGGGTCCGAAAATTCAACTGTTTCACAGAAAATTCATCTTGTGCTTGAAGGGTGTATTGAAAATTTAACTATATAATTAACAATTTATTTTTTTGTATAGAAAATTAATATCTTAGGTTGAAAAATCGTCCGTTTAATTTTGAAATTAATCCCTTCTGGTAGAAGTTTCATATTTTCTGGTTGAAATATCAGCTGCTACATTTTTTGTTGCAAATTCATCTTTTCAGGTTGAAAATTCAACTATTTGGTTGAAAATGTAATTATTTTGTTGAAAATTCAAAAATTTTCTGAAGAAGTTATATTTTTTGGTCGAAAATTCAACTAAAAGTTGAACTGTTTTGTCAAAATTTTGTTGTTGTTGAAGGTTCATCTGCTTCATTGAAAATTTAACTATTTTGTCGAAAAATCGTTTTTATTTTTATTAAAATTAATTTTCTTGACTGAAAATGAACTTTTCCATTTTTTATCGGAAAATTCAACTGTTTTACAGAAAATTCATCTTGTGCTTGAAAGTCTATTCAAACTTTACCTATTTGATTGACAATTTATACTTTTTTTTATAGAAAATTACTATTCTAGGTTGAAAAATCTTCTTTTTGGTTTCACAAGTCGAAGTTTTATATTTTTTAGTTGAAATATCAACTGTTACATTTTTTGTAAAAAATTCATCTTTGTAGGTTGAAGATTGAATTGTTTGGTTAAAAATTCAACTATTATATTAAAAATTTTTTTTTTTAATTTGTTTTTAATTGTTGCTGAAATATCAACTTTTACATATTTCGTTGGGAATTAGTCTTTTTGTTGAAAATTCAACTTTTCGGGTTGAAAATTCAACTAGCTTCTAAAAATCTTTGTAGGTAGAATATTCAAGTATTATTTGGTTAGAAATTTAACTATTTTATTGAAATTTTTAATGATTCTATCATGAAATAAAGTATTTTATTAAAAAGTCACCTATCTTTATCGAAAATTCAAGAGTTTCGTTGAACATTCATCTATTCGGACATAAAATTCGTACTTTTGGAATTAAAATTATGTCTTTTTTAAATATGATCATTTCGTAGAAGATTCATCTTTATAGTAGGAAAATATAACAATTAGGTCACAATTTCAAATATTTTGTTAAAAATTTAAAAATATTATCGAAAAGTCATATTCTTCAATCGAAAATCGAACCGTTTTTTTGGAAATTCATTCTTTTGGATTGAAAATTCATCCCTTCTGGTAGAAATGTTATATTTTTTGTTATAGAAAATACATTTTAAATATTTATCTGAAACTTTTGTATTTCGGTTATGAAAGATTTTATGTTGAAAATGTTACTAGATTAACATGCTGGTCTTTGAATGATAATAGAAGGAAAATGAAAAATTGTTCAGGGCAAAATCAGGAACAACTGAGGGAATTTTGAAAATAAAGTTTTGACGCCACACTGGTTCCTGGTAAACCTGGTTTCAAGAAAGTATTATTATTTCATTGAACTTAGTGAAAAAAGTCATTATTATAGTGTGACAAGTAGGATAACGAAACCAATTACCAAGGGGGAGTCATTTGTTGAGAAAACAGTTGAATTTTTTTAGCAGAAGTCAATTAATGAGTTTTAGTTGAGCCTATGAATTATAAAAATTAGTTTTTAGTGCAGAAATTGTGAGAATAGAATTAATTCCTTTACCCTATTCCATGTCGAACATGGATGAATACAAGAAAACATTTCATATGAAGTAGCCATGTATTACTTGGATCTTCGGTAGGAAAATGATTAATTGGTCAGGGCAAAATGAGGGTTATTTGAAAATGAAGTTTTGACGCCACCCTGGTTTCTGGAAAGTGTTATTATTTCGATGAACTAAGTGAAAAAGTAATTAATTATAGTATGATAAGTATTGCATGTTGAACTTAGATAAAGAAAAGAAAACATGTTATAGGAAGTAGCCATGTGTTACTTGGACCTTCGGTAAGAAAATGAATAATTGGTCAGATCAAAATGAGGGAATTTTGAAAATGAAGTTTTGATGCCACCCTGGTTTATGAAAAGTATTATTATTTCAATGCATTAAGTGCAGTAAAAAAATAATTATAGCGTGACAAGTATTGCATGTTGAACTTTGATAAATACGTGAGAACATCTTGTATGAAGTAGTCATGTATTACTTGGACCTTCGGTAGCTCGCATTACCTTGTGGTACGAGTTATTAACCGACAAGTGAGAAGTGACCCCCTTGGCAGGCCTAACTGCATTACAAGACCGCCATGAGATCATATTACCAGACACTCTCCACCCAACCCGTTCCTATATAAGGTGTTCCGTTTACAAATTATTTTATAAATTCGAGCGCTGAAAAAGAATCCAAGTATTGTGGATATAGGTCAATTAAAAAACATTAACGTTAAAACTGAAATTGACACATTAGACGAACTTGACTAGGACCAGCTTTAAATTTTAATAACTTTACATCACATCCCTTGCAAACGTGAACACAGAAATTTCCTTAATTATAAAAAAGAAAACTGGGAACAACTTAGAAACTACATCAACATAAATATTGCAATTAAATAAAAAATAATGACCGTCAACGCAATGCATGAGGCAGTAGGTAATATGACTGCAATTATAAATAAAGCCATCAAAAAATCAATACCGACCGTTAATTTTAAAAAGAAATCGGAACCATTGCCAGAAGATATTAAAAAATTAATTTATGAAAGGAATCAAATACGAAAACTTTTTCAAAGGACTAGAATTGATCATTTTAGGAAATTAAAAAATAACTGAAGTAATCTGGTGAACAGAGAAACTAAAAGAATTTCAAACACTTGCTGGGACAATGAACTTCAAAATCTAAAAGTTAAAGACAAGAGTCTCTGGAAAACATCTAAGTATTTTACAAAACCTATCATAGGAACAATCTTAAAACTACATGGTCCACGCGGTCTAATCTACAGTAATTTATAAAAAGCTAATGTTTTGGTAGAACAATTCGAGAAAGTACACCATCTTACCAAAGATATGGGAAACAAGAAAACCAAACAAAGAGCCTACGAAGAAATTAAGAGATCTAGAATAGATGTAAATGTTATGAACCTTACTTCTTCTACAGAAATAAGAAAAGCAAATAAAAGGACAACATCTAAGAAAGCCGCTGGCCCGCACTGCATTCAGAACATCATACTCAAAAATTTACCGCGTAAAGCGATTGTTCAAATCACCTATATCTTTAATGCATGCTTTAAACGAGCATACTTTCCTAAAAAAATGGAAAATAGCTTATGTTCTTGATTTTAAAAAAAGGCAAGGATAAGCTATATCCACAAAACTATAGACCACTATCAGCCCTTTACCTACTTTGGGAAAAATGTTTGAAATGATAATTTTAAATAGAATCAAACAAAATGAAACGTCAAATGAACTACTTGTACCACAACAGTTTGGCTTTAGAGAAAAGCACAGCACAGTGCAGCAATTAGGTCGAATAATTAATCATATTTCTATTCAATTTAAATAAACATACAGCAGCAGTATTGATAGATATAGAAAAAGCATTTGATTCCGTCTGGCACAGAGGGTTAATATACAAACTCAAGAGACTGATAATACCATTCTACATAATTGAAATATTCGTTAGCTATTTCAGCAGTAGGAAATTTACTGTTGTACGTAATTCATTTATTATATCAACGATATTACAAAAAACGACAAATGATTATACAGCCATTTACGCTTCCTCCTGGAAAAAATATATAGCAGTAAAGTATTTGCAACAACTACACCTTGACAAACTAGTTAGATACTACCATAGGTGAAAGATTGAAATTACTATGAATGAAACTTAATTTATAATTTTTAGTAGAAAATGCAAAAAAAAGAGGAGAGGGTGTCTTTGTCATTAAGATAAATAATATAGCGATTAATCATCAAAAATCAACGAAATACCTAAGAATGATACTAGATTACAAGTTAATATAAAAACATCATATGAAGGAAGCATGCGCAAAATGCTACCAAATTATATATCTTTTATATAGTTTATGAAATAGGAAGAGTGCGCTAAGTATTAAAAACGAACTTATTCTCTACAAGACTTTTGTAAAACTAGTATTATTATACGCAGTACCTGTTTGGAGCGGTGCCTCGAAAACGCACGTTCAAAAATTGCAATATCTTGAAAATAAACTTCTGAAGAGGATCTCCAACGCTTTTCCTAAAAAACAAAATAGAGATATAAGAAGCGATCTTCAAATAAAGATATAACTATGAATATATTAGAGATGACACAGAAATGTTATGCTCTCAAACTCAGCGAATCAACAGCTCTCAAAAGAATTGAATTGTATAATAGGTACAGTGCTCCTTTACTAATAAAATATAAACTACCATACGCCCTCATAACATAACTCATATTACAACTGCAATCGTATACATTTCTGTAAATATTCTACATAGTTATCTCAGCGTATGAATAGGTTAAGAATTTTTAAAGTTAGTTCAAGATATGAAATAAAATCTTTTAAATAAAATGATTGTAAATACCATCTTGCATTCAATATGATACACTTTAAATTTTCAAGATTTTCTACTTGAGAGATGAATTCGCAATACAAAAAGGTAATTTTTGACCTAAAAATCGATTTTTCATCAAAATAGATGAACTTTTAACTAAATAGTTAAATTTGCAAGCCAAAACGACAAATTTTTTCTACGACAGTTACATTTTCAACAAAAAAGTTTATTTTCAAACAAGAAGGATGACATTTCTACCATAAGATATGAATTTTCCATTTAAAAGGACGAATTTTTGACAAAACAGTTGAATTTCCCTCCAAAGAAGACGACGTTATCAAAGTAGTTGAATTTTCAACCTAAAAAGATACATTTTCAATCAGATGGTCGAATCTTCACACAAAAAAGAATAAAATTCAATCGAAAACAGTTGATTTTTTAAGCCAAAAAGGCGAATTTTCAAACTAGTTGAATAAAAATAAAAAAGACGAATTTTTAAGAAAATAGTTTAATTTTCTACCAAGAAAGACGACTTCATCCAAGTAGTTAAATTTTTAACCTGAAAAGATGCATTTTCAACCAGATGGTCGAATCTTCGAAAAAAAAGAATTAATTTTAACCAAAAACAGTTGCATTCTCAAGTCAAAAAGATTAATTTTTAAGACGTCAGTTGAAAAATGAATTTTCTACCATGAAAGATTAATTTTCGATCTAAAGGAAGAATTTTCAACAAAACAGTTAAATTTTCAACCAAAATGATGGATTTTTCCACAGAGAAGAATAATGTTCTAACAAAAAGATGAATTTTCAACAAAATACAACAATTTTCAACGAACTTGTTCTAAATTTGAGAACAAAAAGGTGAATTTTGTACAAAATAGTTGAATTTTCAACCCAAAAAGTTACATTTTTAACCGAAGAAGTTGAATTTTCAATTTAAAGAAAGTTTATTTTCAACTTGGAAAGATGACTTAGCTACCATGAGAGATGAATTTTCTTCTTAAGACGAATTTTCAACTATTTAAATTAAACGAAAAAAAAACAAGTTTTTAACAAAATAGTTGAATCCTCAACCAAAAAGATGAATTTTGAACAAAAAAAAAAAATTCTCAACCGAAAAGGTGGATTGTTTAACCAGGAAGATCAATGTTCTACCAACAAGACGAATTTCCTACAAAATACATTAATTTTCAACAAGGCTCTTAATTTCGAAGAGAGAAAGGCGAATTATCTAGAAAATAGTTGAATTTTTAACCAAATATTTCAATTTTTAACCAAAAATATGAATTTTCAACGAAAAAGTTAATTTTCAACAAAATTTTGGAATTTTTAATCAAAAAAGATTATATTTCTACCAACAGTTCAATTTTCAACCCGAAAATATGAATTTTCAACTTAAATGATGAATTTTGAACCAAAACAGATTATTTTTCAACCAAACATTTTAATTTTCAACCCAAAAATATAATTTTTCGAAATAAAAGATGATTTTATACAAAATTGCCAAATTTTCATCAAAATAGTTTCATTCTTAACCGAATATTTCAATTTTTTAATTTTCAACAAAAAAGTTAATTTCCAACAAAATTTTGGAATTTTTAAGCAAAAAAGATTAAATTTTCTACAAAAAGGTCAATTTTCAACACGAAAATAGGAATTTTCAACTTAAATTATGAATCCTGAACCACAACAGATTATTTTTCAACCAAATAGTTGAATTTTTAACACAAAAATATAATTTTTCGAAATAAAAGTTAATTTTTTACAAAATAGTCAAAATTTTATAAAAATAGTTTTATTCTTGAACAAATATTTGAATTTTAACCAAAAATATCAATTTTCAACGAAAAAGTAAAATTTCAACAAAATTATTGAATTTACTAGCAAAAAAGATAAAATTTTCTATAAAACAGTTCAATTTCCAATCCGAAAATATGAATTTCCAACCTAAATGATGAATACTGAACCAAAACAGATTAATTTTCAACCAAACCAAAAAATATGATTTTTTAACCAAGAAGATATTTTTTCTAAAAATAGAATTGTTAAATTTTTGACCAGATGAATTTTCAATTAAAAAAATATATAATTTTTAACGAAGTAGTTCAACTTTCAACCAAATAGTTGAATTTTTCACCAGAAAATATGACCTGTTGACAAAATAGTTGTATTTGACAAAAAGTAATTTGCAACCAAATAGTAGAATATTTAACTAAAATGGAACGAATTCCAAAGAAAAAAATATAATAGTAGACTTTTCAAACTTTTTTTTTTCAAAGTTTGACATTTCAAAGTTGGATTTTTCTTGAAAACGGAAGGGCGGGGGGGGGGGGAATTCTTTTTAAATAAAGAAAAGAGGGTAATAGAGGAATGTGTTTGAAGTATGAAATATGAAAGTGCTTTTCAAGTTTATTAAGTTATTAAATGGGTAATGTAGTTTATGGATAGCCCTCTATTGGAAAATTCAAAAGTTAATAACAATATTGTTTGTGAATATCACTAAATTATAATAATTTATAGACTTGCAGAAACTTGTGCACAATCGTTAATAATTTTTGAGCCTGTTCGATTTGCTTTTGAGTCAATCTAAAATATGTTCATAATTGAGAAATGTTTACTTTTTCTAATAAGGTTTTGTGATTTTTGGGAGTTTGTCCCTGACTCTATTGTGTATCTGCCGCTCGAAAACATGCGACCGCATGGTGTGAAGCGGTAGTGATGTTTGCGGTGGCTCGCTCGGTTTGGCTGGGCGGTATCCAGGTTTCTTTTTCCACCTCTGTGCCGACCAACAATTATACATTTTTCTATCAATCTTGAAATCCAAACATCCAAGGTCTCTAAAAGATTATCTTTCGAACAGAATCTTCTTTAATTTATAGGCTTGTTATTCCAAATAAAATAATTTTGCTAATTAATTATTAATAATACTAATGGACAAGTGTTCGCAGCTAATACATTTTGATCGCAGCATGAAGCTAGTTCCTAGAGATGATTTTGGTTTTTATTCTTGTTTTGTTTTTTAATTGGTTTATTTTATTATTTAAAGTTGAGAAGCATGTAAATGTCTGAAGAACTCAATAATGTTCAATTGCTAATATGTGAAATTCGTTGGGATCAATTTTAAATGTTAAAAATCGTACAATAAAATTAGTAATTGGAAACTAATATTTTCGAAACAAATATATTTGACCGAAATAATGTAATTGATTAAATCTATCACAATTACAATTAATTATTTTCAAACAGAAGAAGAGTCGTTAACCTTCTTGATTTATTATATAAAAAAAGTAAAACTTGCAGATTCCCTACATTCTGTAAAATCTCTGAATTCTCTTAATTCTCTGAAATCCTTAAAAATTCTGAATCCATAAAATTCCTTGAATATTCTGAATTTCTAAAATTCCTAAAATTCTCTGAATTTTTTTAATTCCCTGAAATCTCTAAACTTCTTTAATTCCTTCAATTTCATGAAATCCTTGAATTCCTTGAATATTCTGAATTGCGGAAAATCTCTGAAATTCTTGAATCCTTAAATTCCTTGAATATCCTGAATTCCTGAAATTCATTTGATTCTCTAGATCTCTGAATTCCCTAAATACTCTGAATTCTTGAAATTCCTTGAATTCCCTGAATGCTCTGAAATCCCTCAAATTCTCTTAATTCCCTGAAATTCTTGAATATCTTGAATTCCGAATTCCTAGAATTCCTTAAATATTCAGCATTTCCTGAATACACTATTTTCCGTGCATTCTCTGAATGTCTGATAGTCTCTAAATTATTAATTTTTCTGAAATCTTAGATTTCTCAAAATTCTCTGGAATCCTGGAATATTCTGAATTTTCTGCATTCCTGAAATTCTTTTAATTCTCTGAATCCCTGAATTCCTTAAATACTCTGAATTTCTAGAATTCCTTGAATACTCAGAATTCCCTGAATATGCTAAATTCCTTTCATTCTCTGAATTTCTGAAAATCTCTAAATTATTAAATTTTCTGAAACCTCAGATTTCTCAAAATTCTCTGGAATCCTTGAATATTCTCAATTTTCTGAATTCTCAGCTTTCCTGAAAATCTCTGAATTCCTTGATTATTCTGAGTACCTACATTTGTTTAATTCTCTGAATCCCGTGAATTGTTACAATATTTAGAATTCCTGAAATTCTTGAATTCCCCAAATACTCTGAAATACCTCAAATTCTCTTTATTCCCTGAATTTTTTGAATATTCTAATTCTTAAATTCCCTGAATTCTATGAATTCTCTAATATCCTTGAATATTCAGAATTCCTAGAATATTCGAAATTCTCTGCATTTTCTGAAATCCTTGAATATTTTAAATTCTCCTCATTCCTTATACATATATTCTAAATTCCTAAAATTCTTTGAATTCTCTAAATCCCCTGTATTCCTTTAAATCTTCTTAGTTATTTTAATTTACTGAATTCATGTAATTTCCTGAATTCATACAATTTCCTCAATTCATAGAATTTCCGGAATTCATGGAATTTCTTGAATTCTTTCATTTCTTCTGAATTCCTCTGAATTCTCCACATTATTTTAAAGAAGTTAGAATTCAAGGAGCTCTCAGAATTCTGGAAATTCCACTAATTCAAGGATAACTCAGAGAATTCAGATGAATTCAGATATATCTGGGAATTTGGAGGAATTCAGAAGATATGCAGAAAGTTAAAGTAATTCAGAAGGATTTAAAAAAGCTTTAAGATATGCCACATAAACCAAAGAATGAAAAATTCAATTCAGTGACCCATTTCTCACTCACTCAAAACTAGAGAGCGATACTTTTTCGGGATCTTATTTGGGATCTCAGTGGGATTCAAATGGTCTATTTTTACTGCAATTAGGCCTGTAATTAGAAATAAAACATTTTTGCTGAAGAATTTTTCAATATTTCAATTCCAGGAAGGAGTTAAGAAATTTGGATGTTGCATTTTGAATTTCTTTTTGTTCTACTGGATCCTTAAATGTACACTTATCTTGATTTCCTTCGAAGCCAATATCCTTTTTTTGTTTTCTTATTGTTAGTCGTGCGGCCACACTCGATAAGAAAACGGCGATCTTCGAAGTGGTAGATTAACCCCCGAAGTGAGTTAAATCGACCGATTCGATACCGAATGGATAACGGGGCGTAATGGCCCGTCGAAAAAGGGCAACGCACTAAATTGGCTCTCGCACTTTACCGTTCGAATTTGCGGCGCATTTTACGCACACGCTCGAAAAAATAAAGTACGTGAGACCCTAATGGGCTACACAAGTCGGAATTGCTCCTTTACTTCAGAAGGCGGAGATTACGATAAATGGATAAAATTATTTTACTTCACGTTACTTTACTTTACGTTACTTCACTTCACTTTACTTTACTTTACTTTACTTTACTTTACTTTACTTTACTTTACTTTACTTTACTTTACTTTACTTTACTTTACTTTACTTTACTTTACTTTAC
>JAABKJ010006820.1:0-21553 GCA_011634705.1 Andricus grossulariae
AGGAAAAATATTCGAACAATATTATAAAATTCACTGAAAACCATTGAATTAATCCCTTTCTTTCTTAATTAATTATTAATAGCTTTCGAAAAACCACAAAAGATGTCATGTTAATATATTACTGGTACTTCTGATTAATTTTCTGTTTTAATCATAGAAGGTAAACACATAGCTATTTAAAAAAATTAGTCAAAAGTAAAGGAATTTCGTAACCTATTAAGACATTAATCAAGTCACTTTGTCTGCTTCCCGCCTCTCCCTCTGGGGCACGGGGTAAAGTTGGCTAAAGTGGTGATAAAATAGGCTAGGTTACCGGATTAGTCGGTTAGGTTGTGAGGTAAAGTCATTTAAAGTACGGGGTAAAATCGGCTAGATTACGCGGTTATATCAATTAGGGTACAGGATAAGGTCAGCTAAGATACGCGATAAAGTCGACTGAGATAGGGGTAAAGTCATCTAGGAGACAGGGTAAAGTTGGCTAGGATACGAGGTAAAGTCGGCTAAGGGACGCGGTAAAGTCATCTAGGCATCTAGGGTACTGGGTGAACCCTGATACGATACGGGTTAAGTCGGTTAGGAAAAGCCTAAAAACTGATAAAAAGCAAGTGTTTCTTAATCTTCAAGGACTCCCTATAGTATACTTAGTGACCCTAAAATCGAACTTTGTAAATTTCGAACTCATCAGTTGGTTCACTACCTCGATTCTAATTGAGACATCATAAAGCTTTATTGGAACTAAATAGCTGAAGCTCGTTAACGACACCTGCTTATGTCAACTTCACAAGATCTAAGATACTTCGAGTCAGTTAATCAGCTTCCGATACTCATCTAATTAAGTGGCGATGTCATATCTCTTAATGACCACACAGTCCCCTTCGTAACACGATTTCCAAGATTTGGTGAAGCGAGATTTGGTAGAATCAGAGAAGATTAAGAGGGGGCGCAACGAACCAAAATGAACGAAGGGATTGGAGATGATGTGAAATGTGAATAGAGCCGACACGAATGTGTGAGGAAAGGAGCAAAATAATATTCCCTTCTAACATGACCCTTACCGTCGAGAAACTAATAGCAGTGTCTCTAATTGATATGTAGGATGTCTCTCGCTTCTTCTTTATCGATCCCTTCTCTCTCTCTCACTCTCTCTTTCCCTCTCCCTTTCCTAACAAATTCCTCATGTCTCCCTTGTTTTCCAGAACTTTCCCCTTTTTATATTTTTTTGTTTAAATGCAAACTGATTCAAAATTCATCTTTTTTGATTGAAAATTGTACTATTTGGTAGAAAATTTCTTAATTTTGTTGAAAAATCAACTATTTTTCATATGCTTGGCTAGCCGTCCCAAAAATTTTCAGGACGACTAGTCTATCCCCTTTTCCAACTCCCCTAACTTTTCCGAACGACTAGACGCTGCCTTAAAAGTAGAATTTTTGTTGAAAATTCATCTTTTTAGATAGAAGATTTTTCCTTTAAGATTTTTTTTCAAACTCAATTTTTCGGGTGCGAAAGTCAACCGTTTTCTAAAAAATTCAACATTTTAGCTTAAAAATTCAAATATTTTATTATAAATTCAACTGTCTTGTTGAAGATCAATCTTCTGGGATAGAAAATTCGTCCTTTTGGATTGAAAATCCATCTTTTTTGGCAGAAAAGTTCATGGTTGAAAATTCATCTTTCTTGGTTGAAAATTCAACTGTCTTCTAGAAAAATCGTGTTTTTCGCTTAAAAATTCAACAGTTTTATTCTTAATTTAATGATTTTGGTGAAAATTCCAATACATCATTAATGCCATATGTTTTACTGAAAACTTCAACTGTTTTGTTCAAAGTTCGTCCTGTTGGCTTAAAAATTCATCTCTTATGGTAGAAAAGTAACCTTTCTTGGCTGAACATTCGTCTTTCTTGGTGAAAAATTAACTTCGTCGTTGAAAATTTAACCGTCTTTGAAAAAATTATTTTCTTTTGCTCCAAAGCCCAACTATATAATTGAAAATTCATCTGTTTTTGGTTGAGGTTGAATCTTTTCTTATTGAAAATTCAACTGTTTTTGGTTTGAAAGTCATCTTTATAGGTTGAAAATTCGTCTCTCTTGCTTAGAAGGTAAACCATTTGGTTGTAAATACAAGTGTTTGGTTAACAATTTTCTGCTGAATTAGTTAAACTTTTAATCGAAAAACGAAAAACCAACTTACGAGTTTGGATAAACCAGCGATCCAGAGGATTACCACACTTGTTTTCCCCTTGTGTATCATACTGAATTTAATATGCTACCTACATTAATTTTATTTAAAATAATTCCTTCCCCTATTATTCCCCTATTTTAGTGGAAAATCGCCCTATTTCCCCTCTTTTGATAGAATTTTGAGTTATAAAGTCTGTATTCTTATCTCTTACATTTTCCTGCATACAAAATCACTCCCCCCTTTGCCAGCGGTACCTATCGCATAGGTCGTAATAGCAAACGTTCTCGCGCACATGCGTGCATTCATGCGCGGAACATGACAGGCCAAAGGTAATAGGTTTAAAAGATAATCGACGCATATGGCTCCATGCGATACCGGTCATCGTCATTGCTTTCCTGACACAAGCCCTTAACGATAGTTTAATCTTCCCTCATGTAACGGGTATTTCTTCTCCAGAGTATAATAATAAAAACCATCAAGCATGGGGAGATTTTTCTAAGGAAAAACTTTCAAGATGCATTTCCTGTGATGTGTATATAAAATAAGAAAGTTATTGAAGGTTCTAAAAGATATGGACAGTATTTTAAATATGCACAATGTTTATGAAGGTATTTTTATGGATAATGAGGGAAGCAGTGGATACTACATTAGGCATTTGTATTAATATCTTCTACTTTATTTATTCTTGAACACTTTTATAGACTAGTCTGTAGAAAATTATCGGGGAACTATTCGGGGCCAGGATAGACCGTCCTGACCGTCTATTGTGGTGCTGATTGTGAGTAGAAGTGAAACGTTTTTGTATCGTCAAATGCTTGTCTGGAAAAGCTAATCTAGCGCTAGTCAGTTGGCTAGTCAGTATTTAATATACGTTTCTCATTTTTTATACTTTTAAACACCCTGGAAATTTTTGAAAATGTACAAAAAAATATTTGGGTTCAAAAGTTATACATATTTTTGGTCCTGATAGGCTAGCCAACGTCCGATTAGGGCCCGACAAGACTAACCAGATGATGAGGAAAAAAATGCAAAAAAATATTTGGATTTGATTCTTAGAAATTTGTGGGTCTTGACATTCCACCATTCCCCTCTTTCTCCCGTTTTTAAACAATTCCTCTTCTTCCCCTGTTTTTGAGAACCTTAAACTTTTTCCCATTTTTCCCTTTTTTTCTGTTTGAATGTTAACTGAATCAGTAGAACCCAATAAGAAAATCCAACTCTTTTTCGTTGAAAGTTAATTATTTTTAATTGAAAAGTATAGTATTATAGTTTGCTTCAGACTTCATCTCTTTTGGTCAACAATTCTACTATTTCGTTAAAAATTGCATTATTTTGGTAAAAATTCAACTATTTTAAAAAAAATTAAATTATTTTGTTAAAAATTCAGCTATTTTGTTAAAAAGTCATCTTCTTTGGTAGAAAATTAATCTACTTCATTGAAAGTTGAACTACTTTGAACTGGAAATGTGACTGATGCATATTTAGTAAAAAATTTGTCTTTTTCAGTTGAGAAGTAACTTCTTCATTAAATATTCATATTTTAGGGTAGAAAATTCAACTTTTTTATCAAAAATTCGTATCTTTAGCTTGGAAATTCAACTGTTTTATTGAAAATTCGTCTTTTTGAGTTGGAAATTCTACTAGTTTCGAGTAAACTTCAACTATTTGGTTGAGAATTAACTTTTTGGTTACAACTTAATATTTTTGGATATTAAATTCCACTGTTTTGTAAAGAATTCGCCGTTTTGACTTGAAAATTCAAAAATTTGTTGAAAATTCGTCTTCTTGGGTTGAAAACTCAACTGCTTTGGTAGAAAAAGTTTTGGTTTAAAATTTAACTGTCTTCAAAAAAATTCTTATTTTTAACTTTTTTCTAAAAAATTCTTATTTTTGGCTTGAAAATTCATCTCTTTGAATATATATGTTGTTATTTTTACTTAAAAATTCAACTGTTTGGTTAAAAAATAATATCTCTTTGTTGAGGAATGAAATATTTTTTGACACTTTTTTTTTAATTTAACTTTTTCTATTTTGAAATGCATATCTTTTTCGGTTAAAATTTCAACTATTAAATTTTTTGTTGAGAATTTTTTTTTAATATTCATCGTCTTTTTAGATTAAAAATTCAGCCATTTGGTTAAAAACTGGACTATTTTGTTTGAAATTGAATTATATTTTTGAAAATTCACCTATTTTGTTGAAAAGTCTTCTTTTTCAGTCGAAAATTCAATTATTTCGTTGAGAATTCGTCCTTTTGGGATAAAGATTAACCTTTTTTGAAGAAAAGTTCTTGGTTGAAAATTCAACTTTCTTCTAAAAAAAATCGTCTTTTTGACTTGATGAAGATTCAACTATTCGATCTTTTTTTTTGCTTTAATATTTCTAATTTTTTGATGTTTTGGTTTTGACCAAATAAAGTGTATTAAATAATTTGATGTTAATTGTTCAACTCTGTAGTTGAAAATGCAACCATTTGGTCTTAATTTATTTTTTTTTTTAATTCAATCATTTATTTGAAAAAACTTCTTTCTGAGTAGAAACCGAACTTTTTTGTTGAATACTCATCTTTTCCGGTTGGAATGTCAACTATTTTCTAAAACATGAAGCTTTTTAGCTTGCTTCTTAACTGGAAAACTAACGTTAAAAATTCAAGTCCATTAGTAGAAAATTAATCTTCTTTGTTGAAAATTTAACCATTTTGTTATTATTTTTAAATTATTCCTCTATTTTCATAAAAAATCACCTTATTTCCCAGTTTTGAAAGCATTTTGGACTGTGAAGTCTGCTTTTACCTAATTTTATTAGACTTTCTGGTATATTCTCTCTCCTTTCTCGCCCTCTGACCTCCTCGCAAAAGTAATCTCATGCTTCATAAACTTCGCGGTAGCAGATTCGAACTAAGCTCAAACGAATTTATGACGTCTGAGACCGGTGATTCGAGGTTCTTGTTCTTTGCAAGGTATCGATGTTTGGCCAGTGACTGACATCTAACAAGCCCGGTGATCTCAGAATGAATACAGCCAAAGGAAATGAGGAAGATCTGTTTTAGAAAGGTTCGGTTTTTCGTCGAAAAACAAATGACCCCAACCTCTGGGCGGTCTGGTGTGGCCAAAAGACTAACTTTGGTTTATTTGCTTCTCAACCTCACGTTAACTTCGTCCCCTTTGTTCACATTCATCTTTCAAGCGAGAAAGGGGTTCACACTTCTACTTATCGTAACTAAATTTCATTTCCGCTGTATTTATTTTTTTTTTAAATCGAGGTAAAAATATAATTTTTACTTTATAGTTCCAAGACTATTTTCCCATTTCAGGAAGTTTGTTTATTACGAGTTGCGAAATGGGTTTCCGGTTTTATTAAGGCATTTTATTATCCGTTGACTAAGCCATTGTTACGGCCTTTCAACCGCATTTAAGAGCTACTAAATTCTCTTGGAAGCGATGCTTTATCCCTGAGTGACACAATAAGCAATCTTTTCCCTCCTCTGGTCTATTTTATATTTCCATGAAGAGGCACCATATGGTGGAGCCGAAATGAAGATTTTTCAACGTTTATTGCTGGTCCCTCGGTTCCGGATACCGTGGGTGAAACCCAGTTTGTTAGTTTATTTTGATGGCCTACATGAAACCACTGCGGTTTATAAGATCGGTTCTAAAATAGGGAGATTTGTTTTTTAATTATACAATTTCCAGTGAAGCTGCATATTCTAAAGAAAAATGGAAAAGAAAATATGCACATTTAGTTCAGAGGTGCAAAGACTTATCAAGGCGTGTGATAGTGTGACCGCAAGACTTGATTTTCTAAATTCGTTGATTTTTCTCTGACTAATTTTTCATTTTTCATTTTTTTTTTTTAATAGAGATGTTCAATCCTTCCAAAAAGATCGATTCTTGAATCGGTCTTGAATCGGACATATGAGAATCGATTTGTTGGACCATTTGAATCGATTTTCACAATATCAAGCTTAGAAGCCGTTCAAACTTGCATTGGGTTGGTAATGAATAGATGGAAAAATCGGTTTTTTGTTGCCAAAAAAACGATCTGTTTAAGAATCGAATCGAAATCGAATTTTCCCAGACCATTATTATTTGAAGACCAACATTCTAATCTTGTGACATTTTTAATATATGTAAAATCTTTTATAAATGGAATAAGACAAATCTAAATTTATATTTATAAATATTGATTTTTATTATTTTCAGGGTTGCCTCAGCCTGATTTACTTGAAAGCATGGAAAAAGTGACTAATTTCTAACCGGAAAATTGACTCAAAGTGACTAATGTGAATTATTAATGTGATTTATGTTCTTTCAAATTTAAAACAATTTTAAAAAATTCGATTCATGAGACTTCAAAATAATTCAAGATACATTAAAAAAAAAGAATTCAAAAGAATTGGAAAAATTTTTTAAACTCAAAAATAAATCCATTGAAAAATTATTAAAATACCTTCAGAGCTTTTAAAATTCATTGAAATTATTGAAATCTTCGAAAATCTGATAAAATTCCTTAGAATCTTTTAAATATCCTACAATCTTATAGTTCATATAAAATCATTCCACAGTTTCTGAAATTCTTAAAAATTCTTTGAAAACCTATTCAACATTTTTTCAAACCCCGTAAAATCATTCAAATACTTGGAAATTCCTTGAACCTCTTTAAACCTCTTAAAAATTCCTTGGTAGTTTTAAACTACCGCAAATATTTCAAATCCTTTGGAACTTTTTAAAGCTGTTGAAAATGCATCAAAATTTCAAAAGATAGCCAAAATATTTCTAATCCTTTGGAATCCCTTCAAATGATTGAAATCTGTTACAGATTCCTTGGAATCGTTTAAAATACCCTAAAATATTTTTAATCCATTAAAATCTTTTCAAATCACTGAAAACTATTTAAAGCTCTTAAAAATTCCTTGGAATTTTTAAAAATACCCTAAAATATTCCAAATACTTCGAAATACCTTCCAGTTATTTACATGTGTTAAAAATAGTGGGCCTCTGTTCAAATTCTCAAGAATATTTCAAAAGGATTGAAGAAAATTCAGAAATAGTTATAGACCTGAATTCAAAAGTGCGGTTAAACCATGGGTTAATTTACTAAAAGGAAAATGACTAAATTGATGTGCTCATTTAAAGCAGTGGCTATAGTGACTTTATCTTAAAAACTTTACTAAAAGTGACATTGTGGCAGCCCTGCAATCATTCTTGACAGTGACTTAAAGTGCTTCTTTCAGAAATTCCTTGACTTGTACCATTTTTTTTTTCAAAATCCCTGACTTGTCCCTGATTTCCAGGTTTTTCCTGACCTGCGGCCAGCCGGGTGTGATCCGGTATGATCACCAAGTGGAATAAATGTTAGAACGTAGGTACGAGGTAGGGCAGACTCGAAAATTGGTTATAGGCATTGGTGCGTGAGGCTGCCGTTAATCAACTAATTCAGCCAAATGTTAAATTGCTCAGTTTGCACGACGGACTATCTGTCCTTCATGATGTATGTCTGTGCGTCCGCCTATCCAGTCTGTTTGTCCGTTCGTCGGTTCGTAATCGCGTGTCCGGTGATTATAGGACTTCATACTGATACCCACCGCTTACATAGGTGGATCCCGCATATTATTGTAAGTGCGTGTTGCCCTTCACATTTCTTGCGACGGTGACGATCTCAGCAACGCCTAAGTGGCCATTTCACCAACGCCAGCTCTATATTCTCTTTCAATCTCTTCATTAAACACTATCTCCTCTTAAATAGCCCCATTATTAGTTCTAGATTATTATTAGCATGTCCAGCCTTCCTTTAAAATTATAATCGCTGATCCAAAAGTTTCTTGAAGAATCGACATTTTTGGGGATCAATTGATTAATCTTCCTGATTTAATATTTTTAATCAAAAAGAAGACAAACGTCTTTTGAAATCAAGCTTTGTGGTAGCAAACCAAAAAGCCTACAGAAAAGGGTTTTGTAGTCTATGTGGACGTTAATTAAGTCGTTAAAATCTCTTCCTTCCATCACTTCCTTCCCATACACACCTACACCTCTTCTTTCACCTACTTCCCCCCCCTATTCACTTCTTCTTCCTCTCCAATCTCTTCATTTCCCTCACTTTCCCTACTTCTCCCTCATCTACTTGCCCTCTCCTTACATTCCCTCCCCCATTATCTTCCCCTACTTCCCCTACTTCTCTTCCTTCGCACTCCCCCTACCCTTATTTCCCATACTTCCCCTTACTTCCTATTCCAGGAAAAAAATACGACGAACGGGGCAAAATCGAATTTTTCACCTTTTGTCAATGGCTACAGATAAACCTTTAAAACCCATTGACACAAAAATTTAAGCGGACATGCAACTTAACGTTAATTTGACCAATAGATTTTGTTGCAGCCATGAGCAAAGGAAAATAAAAACAATTTTTAATTGCATCAAAATACTAAAATTTAATGAAGAACTAAAGTTATCATAAATTCCTCAAATATAGCAGTGGAATCCAGTAATGAGCATGTCTAGTTTTAAGGCTTGGTGCTAATGGGTACCATAGAATTTTCTGTAGAATTTCCTATAGTAAAGAAATGTGGAAATTGAATCCCGACAAGATCCCAAGTAAAGTCCCTTTAAAGAACCGAGTATGAGATAAATCTGTACGAAAGTACAAACTTTTTTAAACATTTTTTAAAAATCCAATTAGGGACAAAAGTAACAGTTTCGTCAGTCTAGCGAATGGACAACCCGCCCTAAATCAAGCCCTAAAGTTTTAAAAATTCTATGAGAAGACACCAAATTTAAAATTGAACATTTTTTGCTGATAATAACACAATTTCATGCCGAAAGTATCTGAAAAAGTTTAACCTATGAAGCGCATGCAAAAAATCACCCTACATCAATTTCTACTGTTTCCAAAGTTCTGTAAAGGACACTGATTTGAAAGGTCGAATGCACTTCAAATCAACCCCTCAAGTTAAAAACATTTCGTAAAGACACTAATTTCATTTGAGGTGGGTTTCACATGAGCTAGAGGGATAGAACATTCTTTGAATAATTTTGACATTAAATATGCCCTAGAGGAATGGAACTTTTTTGGGGTGTTTGCAGCATGCGATTTTGTTATTATCAGGAAAAAATTTTAACTTTTGAAATTAGCGTTTTTACAGAATTTAAACAAATTTATTATTATTATCGCTAGAGGAATAAATTTTTTTATACTTTTGACATGAAATGCTGCCATTGTCACCGAAAACGATTCGTCTTACCAATTAGTGTATTTTCACAGAATTTTTAAAATTCTAAGGCATGGTATGGGATGGGTCAAATTAGTTTCTTTTTACAGACTTTTTTAGTCTTTAGGGATTGATTTCGGGTGAGCGCGATATGCATTAGCGGTATTCAATTTTTTTGGCTACTTGTGACATTAAATTCTGACATTATAGGCAAGAAAATTACAACTTGAAAAAAAAAATTTCTCATGTTTTTCATGAATGTTGCGAAATTAAGACTCATATTTTCGAGTCATAAATTTGTAGGTCTAAAAATTTTTAAAGAAATTAAGAGAGAATTTTTTTTACATTTGTCCTACCTAATATCTAAATTTGAATCAATGCAATATCACTAATTTTCAGTGAAAATCCGTACTGATTGCAATCAGTGACCCATTTCTAACTATTTGATTCAGTCAGATTGTATTGTAAATCAATCTCTAAATATTTACCGTAATTAATCCCTAAGTATCTCTAAATCAAGCAAAACTGATTCAAATCTAGAGATTATAAAAATTTAAAAACTGTAATGGAACTTTTCTAGTACTTTGGTCCTGAAAACATTTTTTAAAGGAAGGACTGTTTCGAACCTTTTGGAATATGAGTAGGACTTATAAGAAGTTTAAAAAAAATTGAATTGGGCGGTACATTTTAAGTACTTTTATCCTAAATAATTCCAGCTGAAACAAGACAGTTTTTGAAGTTTTTTAGTACTTTAGTCTTATGAGAACTTAAAGGACGATTTTTGAGGTAACATGAAACTTTCCTAGTCCTTTTGTAATAAAAAGGTCTGCTAAAACAAGACAGAATCTGAATTGTTTGGTACTTTAATTATATTTCAGCAGTAATTTTTGAGACATAAGTCCTATGAGAAATTGTAAAAATTAAAAGAATTAAATGTAGCCTTCTGGTACTTTTTTTCCTATTTGGACCCGTGGACAATTTAAAGAAAAAATGGAAAATACTTTATTATTTATCAGATACTAGTTACTTTATTCGAAATCCTAGTGGAAACCCCATGGTATTTTTGTTGTACTTCAGTAAGCTCACAATTTTTGCAAACGCCTTTTTTACAGGAAGGAATAACTATTAATTACCAATTCGTTACGTGAATAAAATAATTACTATAAATTAAAATGCCTGGAAAATTGTCAGTAAAAAATTATTTATTCTTAATTCAGCCTAAAATTACACCCATACAGTAATAAGGCATTGCATTCCACTGCTTGGCGATGTGGCAGGTTCACACAAAGGGACATATGTGGAGACCTGAGCGCGACGAATCGTAAATCTCGTAATCGATTCGATATTTGGTTAGTCCTGAATTCGTCAAGGTCCGCCGAGGTTAGAGTATGGTGCCACGTTACGTCTGTGCTTGGTCTTTATGGGCTCGAAAAACTTCTTTTTTTTACCGACTAGGCTGGAATTCAGGTCTGCAAATCCACGTCATTTTAAATTGTTTTTTTTTCAACTCCAAATATCGTGTTATAATTAAATTTGCTTATCAAAATACTATTTTGGTTCATTAAGATACGATTTAATAAAATTTGGTTACTTTTTTATCACGTATACAATTAGAAAAAAAGTCGCATCGAATTTCTACAAAAAAGTCCACAAAAAGTCGCATCCAAATAAACTTTAAATTTGAAAACATTTTTTAACAACAGTCATTCAGCTCGAAGTATGCTGAATCTGGGTTTAAAATTGTCAACTTGGATTATTGTCAAATGAGAGAAACTTATAATTTAAATTAATGTAATGAATAGATTCTTTTAAATTCAATTATGATCATGGCTACAATGTTGATTTCAATATGAATTAAAAACGTTAAATTCCTAAGATTTTAAACCGAAATATATTGCATATTCAACCGTTGAATTTTCAACCAAAAGGGACGAGTTTTTAATCCAAAAAGAGAAATTTTAACAAAACATTTGATTTTTCAAGTTAAAAATTCGAATAGTTTATAAAAGAGTTAACTTTAACCCCGAAATATTAATTTGCAATGAAATAGTTAAATTTTTAAGAAAATTGTGATTTTCAACCAAACAGTTGCATTTACAACCAAATAGTTGAGAATTTTCGAGCAAAAACGGTGAACTTTTATAGAATTATTACAGTTTTAGCTTCAGCAGTCTTTAAATGGTCGAATTTTCAAACAAAAAATATTAAAATTCAACCAAGTACTTGCATTTTTAAGCCAGGAAGACGAATTTTTTAAAAGCCAGTTGAAATATAAACCTGAGAATTTGAATTTTTAACAAAATAGTTCCATTTACAACCAAGTATTTGAACTTTTAACCAAATATTTTAATTTTTAAGCAAAAAGGCAATAAATTTTAGAAAACAGTTGAATTTTAAACAAAAAAAGACGAATTTCTGACAAAGAAAGATGGATTTTCATCTTAAAAAGATCACTTTTTCATCATTAAAAGATCAATTTACCATCCATTTAAGGACGAATTTTATATCCAAAAAGAGGAATGTTCAACAAAACGTTCGAATTTCTGACAAAAAAAGATGACTTTCAAATAAAATAATTGAATTTTCAAATAAGGCAGATCAAACCTCAAACAAAAACAGTAGCATTTTGATCCAAATAATTAAATTTTCAACGAATAGATCATTTCTAATGAGAAAAAAATAATTTTTAACTAAGTAGTTGACTTTTTAACACAAAAAATTAATTTTTAACGTAATAGTTGCATTTACAACCAAAAAGTTTGACTTTCAATCAAAAGAGTCGAATTGTTTAGAAGACAGTTAAATTTTCAAGAAAAATGTTAAGTTTCAACCAAAAAAGATCACTTTTCTACCATGAAATAGAAATTTTCAGTTTATAGGAAGAATTTTGTCTCTAAAAAGGCCATTCTTCAACAAACCACTTGAATTTTTACCAAAGGGATGACTTTTTAACGAAATAGTTGAATTCTCATCAATATAATTAAATTTTCAAGCAAATAGTCGAATTTTTAACCATAAACAATGAACTTTCAACCAAAAATAGTTAGATTTTCTTTTTGGGTTCTATTAATTCAGTTCGAATTTAAGCGAAAAAACGAGAACAAGGGGGAAAAATGTAAAGACTGTAATTGAATTGGAAATTAAATTAAAAATGTTTTTGATTTTGAATTTAAAAAAATTGAAACTTCAAACGTGGATTCTCGAAACTAGAAATTGTTTAATATCAAACGCTATTATTTAAGAAATTGCTTAGTATAAAACTTTAAGGAGAAATTATCTAATTTTTGCTGTTCTCAATTAAAAATGTACAATTTTTTCATACTTTTTTTTATAAGTATAGCGAATTTCTGGGAAAAACATAAAAAAGTGGATCAATCTCCCTTTTCTTCAAAAAGTTGCAAAAAATGTTACGTGGTACATGGTACACGTCATATAGTTTACCCTTTTTACCTGGAAGATTAACTTAGAGAGGTAAGGGTACAATATAATGAAAAATATATAATAATGTAAAAATGTTTTTGAATAACAGTGTTGGATTATTGTTTTATGAATTTGTACACAATTTCCTTCGACAATTAGTCGAAAAGGCTTAAAATGTGAAAATGTTAGCGCAGTGGTAGCGTATCGAGCTTCAAACCGGCAGCCAAGGGTTCGATTCCCCGTGCCGGCGTCAATTTTTACTGACGCTCACTCGTTACGCTCCCATCACTCTACAGTCATCCTTCCTCTTTCTTCCCCTGTATGGCTTTCCCGGTTATAAAAGGAGCCTTTTCTTCTAAAAAAAGTCGCATGATCTGATCCCTGAATAACATATCTCCACAAAGTTTGGACTTTGTGTTTATAGGACACTAACGCTTTCCAGATGCTTCAATTCCGTGAATGAACTCAAGTGTCATAACCGCGGGTTACGCGACGTTATTTGACTTTCCTGGTTTTCTAATTTGGGATGTATACCCCTTTGATGCGAACCACGTTTGCCTAAATACACTTCAAGGGAAAAGAAGCTTCTGTGTCTGTGCGCCGAAGCGAGAGAAACAATTTATTTAAACTACAGTTCCGAAAACTTACTGCACTACTCGTATGTTGTTCTTACCCACAACAAGGGAAAGCCTGCGAAAGACATAATAAATGACATGTTTATGAAGGCTTTGAACATCTTGAATAGCCGCCCAAAAAGTTTCAAAACTTGTGGTTACGCAAGAAGATAAAATTAGATCCAAAGCAGCATCCCAAAACAACGCTGAAAATCATTTCGAATTTTTGCCAATTGTTGGTTTGATTAGAAATAGGGGGAACCAGTACGAGGTGTATAACAGAAAAAAGTGACTGGATTTTAAAGAAAAAGTTATGTCGTATTTTTTGATGAATAGCAATATTAAAAACGAGTTTTAAAAAAACCTCTATCTCACGGGATGGCTGGTTTGGTAAAATAATACTGTTTTTCATGAATTAACAATGTAGTTTAAATTTCAACCAAGTAGTTCAGTTTTCAACCAGAAAAGATGAATTCCCCCCAAAAATGTAATGGTTGATAATTCAACCCAGGAAAGATTTTAATTTTAATTTAAAAACAGTTGAATTGAAAAAAAGAAGAGGATTTTTCAGCAAAACAGTTGAACCCGGAACCAAAACAGGGTTCATTTTTAACCAAACAGTAGCATTTTCATAAAAAAAGATAAAATTTCTCCCAAAAGAAATGCATTTTTTAAATCAAAAGGACGAATTTTCAACGGGCGTTAAATTTTCAACCAAAAACAATTTTTCAATCGATAAAGAATAATATTTCCTCCAAAGTGTTGAATTTTCAATCCAAAAACAAGCTTCCTGTAAAACAGTTGGATTTTTAAGCAAATAAATTTTCAACCAAAATGTTTAATTTTGAATCAAAAATATTAATTTTCTACTAAAAAATGTGAATTTTCAACAAAGTACATGAATTTTGAAACAAATAGTTGAATTTTCAACAAAGAAGATTGATTTGCTACCAAAAACACCGAACTTGCAACAATTTACATACGTTTTCAACCAAATAATTGAATTTTCAACTAAGAAAATTAATTCTCTAACAAAACAAAGCATTTCCAACAAATTACACAAATTTTCAACCTAATAATTGAATTTCTAAACTAAAAAAGATCAATTTTTAACCAAAAATGGAATTGTTAAATTTTTATTCAGCAGATTATTTTTAAATAAAGCCAAAAAAAAACGAATTTTCTACAAAAAATTGAATTTTCTACCAATTTTTTTTCATTTTAGGCCAAAAAGACGAATTTTCAATAAATAACTTGAATTTTCAACACCAAAATGTGAATGTTGAACAAAAAAGTTAATCTTTAAATAAACAGTTGAATTTTCAACCAAATAGTTCAATTTTTAGCTAAAAAATTAATTTTCAACAACAAAAAAACAAATTTTCAACCAAGAAGTTAAATTTTCAACCAAAGCGATTATTTTTTGAACTAATATTATGAATCTTCAGCCACAAAAAAATAAATTTTATAAGCAATTCGTTCAAATTTCAAACAATGGGTTAAATTTTCAACCTACAAAAAAGATGAATTCTCAACAAAAGAGGTAATAGTTGATACTTCAACCAAAAAATATTTTTATTTAAAATAAAAAACAGTTGCACTTAACCAAAAACGACGAATTTTTCACAAAATACTTTATTCCTCCACTAAAAACGATTAATTTTCAACCAAACAGATGCATTTTCAAATTTAAATTTTTAAGCAAATAAATAGATTTTAAACTAAAATGGTAAACCTTTAATTCAAAAAAAATAATTCTGTTACCAAGATGTTCAACTTTCGACCAAACAGTTGAATTTACGAGCCAAAAAGATAAATTTTCAATAAAACGATTGTATGTTCAAGCAAGGAGGATGGCTTTTTAACAAAATTGTTGAATTTTCAGCAAAATAGTTAAATTTTGAATCGAATAATACAATTTTAACCAAAAAAGGTGAATTCTCAACCAGAACTTCAATAGTAACTTTTCAATTGAAACGAATGAACTTTCAACAACAATTTGAAAAAAAAAATATTATTAAAATGATTTGCTTGGAAATTAAAGTTAATTTTTCATTTCACATTTTTTTCATTTTGGACAATACACCCTTAAATTCGGACTTGAAAATATCTTATGTAAAAAAGGGTTTTGACCCCCCCCCCACCCATGAAAGACAGCATACATAACTCGTTGACCCACCTTCCCTTAAAATAAAAACTTTACGTAATCCATGCATGAAATCATTCCCATAATAAAATTACTGTAATTATAAAATAAATTAACTAACATTTTTATTATTTATTGCTATTTTTGAATAGAAAAGTTGAAAAATGTGTTTTTGTCAACGTGATGAATATTTGGTCCGCGGACAGATATTGTGTATATGTTTTACTGTATATACATATTTTGTTGAAAATTTATCTTCTTGGTCGGAATTTTTACTGCTTGTTAAAAAGTTGAACTACTTTGTTAAAAATCTATTTTTTGTTGAATTTTTTTTTCTGTAGTGTCATATTTAGTACGAGCAAGTGCTACTAACCAAACAACTTTTTAATAGATAAACAAGTTCATTCCTTTTATTAACATACCCAAATAAAGTTATTCATATTTTTGATCGCCTATGATAGCTGAAAGCAATAACTCTCTTAGTTGCATGTTAAATTCGATACAGCTTAGAACTCGTACAGTTTTTGTAACATATTGAAAAATAACGATAATAATGAAAAATATTTATTAATAATATAAAAATGTTTTTGAATAACAGTGTTGGATTATTGTTTTATAAATTTGTACACGATTTCCTTCGACAACTTATCGAAAAGGGTTAAAATGTGAATCTTCACTTCGTACCAGAAGAGTACCATCCGAAAAAAATTCATGCAACGTGGTTACAACTATAAAATAAAGGATAAATGGCTATCTGGGAAATAAATATTGGAGTTCATATTTAGTACGTAATACTTTCACAACTTGTTCATCATTTATCAATATTATGACTTTAAATTTTTTTCTATTCACCTCGAACTGGTTTCCCTTACCAGTTTTTACTGTGTGAAATTCAAAATAGGTGAAGCCAGGAGTGGTATATAATCCACTAAACCGCATTTATTACTAAGCTGGAAATTCCTGGTGATTTTTTATTTGAACCAAACGCTATGAAAAGGTGCGATGAAGATAGGAACCTCTGCGGTTTCTGCTAGTTACGTTCAGCGCATACGGAGCGGCGTTCAAATTGACTGCTAGCGTAATCTTCCCTGTCCGAAGGCATTTTCAGTAACTGCGGATGTACAAAGTATGCTCGTTCGCAGTTCGATCCAAACGATCGTTTCACAAGTCATTGGAAGACCAGTTTTCTCCAATTTTACCACATCTTCTTTAAAAAAGAAAGAAGGAAACACGTTAAAGCGTTGTAAGCCACAGTAGGAAGTGAAAACAGCCTTTTACCACGGGACTATTAGGCATGAGCTGCTAAAAAAAGGGTAACAAAAATGAGGGTTAATACAAAAAGAAATTAAAAATAAATTCTGTATGAAAGTCTTCCTAAATAGTGGTTAAATCCACAGACTTCACACTTTTTCCCCTATTCTTCTCTTTCTCCCCTTTTTTTAAGAATTCCTCTTTTTCTCATTAATTTCAAGAAACTTCCCCTCTTTCTGTTTATTTTTATTGAATGCGAACTGAATTAGTAGAGCCCAATAAAACAAGCAAACTATTTTTGGTCAAACGCTAATTCTGCTGGGTTGAAAATTCTACTATTTTATTTTTGGTTCAGAAGATGAAAAAGAACAAATTTTTGGTTAGAAATTTTATTCTTTTACTGGAAATTTAAAAATTTTGTTTTCGAAAGTATTCTTTTTGTTTAAATACTCAACCTTTTTGTTGCAAACTCGTCTTTTGAGGTAAAAATTGAACTACTTCGGAAGAAAAGCCATCTTTGGTTGGATATTAATGCCTTTTTGGTTAAGGAATCAACTTATGTGCTGAAAATTTGTCACTCTTGGTTGAATTCAGATGTTTTTGATTAAAAATTAAAATATCTTTCTGTTGAAATATCAACTATTACGATATTTGTTGAGAATTCATCGTTTTTGAATTTAAAATCTACTATTTGGTTGAAGGTTGAACTATACTTGCTAAAATTAATTTTTCTGTAAAAATATTAATCTTTTTGGTTAAAAACGTAATTATTGTCATGAAAATAATTTTTTTAAATTAAAAAATAATTTTTTTAATAACTGGAAATTTAACTATTTCATTTTTGGTTGGAAATTGATATTTTTTAGTTAAAAATTCTACTACTTGGTTAAAAGATTAACTGCTTTATCAAAAATTTATTTTTGTATTTATAGTTCATGTAATTGGTTAAAAATTTAATAATTGTTTTGCCAATTCGTTTTGTTTTAGGTTCATGAATATTTTTTTTAACTGAACATTTAACTATTTCATTTTCGTTTAAATTTAATCTTTCGTAGTTGAAAATTCGACTATTTGGATGAAAATTCATCTATTTCTTTGAAACTTCTTTTTTTTCGTAAAGAATTAATCTTCTTGGTAGGAATGTCATCTTTTCACTTAAAAATGAAACAGTTTTTTATTTGAAATTGAAATTGTTTTTGGTTGACATATAAACTATTAAATTTTTCGTTGTAAATTCATCTGTTTGGTAAAAACTTCAACTACTTGGTCAAAATTTAAACGACTTTGTTGAAAATTTGTTGTTTTGGTTGAAGATTCACAATTTTAGTTCAAAATTCATCTGTGGTTGAAAATTTAATTATTGTTTTAAAAATTAATTTTCTTAACTGAAAATTTAACTATTCCACTTTCAATTGAAAATTGATCTATTTTATTTAAAAATTCAACTTTTTATGAAAATTCATATATTTCGTTGATAATTTGTCTGTTATTGTAGAAAATTAATATTTTTTGTTGAAATTTAATGTTTTTTTTGTTAAAAATGCAACTGTTTGGAAAAAACTTCAACTTTCTTGGAAATTCAACTGCTTAGTTAAATGTTGAACTATGTTGATAAATTTAAATTTAAAGCTTTTTCGGGTTTCAATCGTGTACAATCGTAGTTTTGCACACGATTGAAACCCGAAAAAGCTTTAAATTTAAATTTATCATCATGAATCATCGTGAAAGTATTAAATCTATTATCATTTAAGGAAATAGTTTACATGCAGTTTACATATTTGATATTTTTTGTATTATGTTTCAAAACATAATAGACGTTCACTGAATGAAAAAAAGGTGTCTCAAGATGAAGTTTTGTCTAGAAAATGAATAAAACAATATTTAAATAAAACTTTTAAAACTTTTTTCGAGTACCAGAAAGAATACGAAAGAATATTAATAATCATATAACCTAAGACTCTCAAATAACTATGTATTTGTTGAAACGTTTTGAACACTAGAATTCGAGTTGAAATTAAAGTTAGTTTTTAAGCTTATATCAATATAATTTTTATAAAACTTTTGAGAATATTAAAAAAAGATGTTTGAATAATTCAAATGTGTCAAAAAATAATCTTGAAGATTGTAAAGAAATGTTTTTATTTTGTAGGATTTTACAAATGGGAAAAATTCGATTTGGTTTAAAATATATTCAGGACATTTAAAAGTGTGAAAGAAATCATGAAATGTTTGATAAACTTTCGGAAATGTTTTCAAGATTTTAAATGTTTATAATCTATTCATAACGTCTGAAATTCCTAAAAATATTTCTAAGTGACCTGAATTTTTCTTAAGATTTCGAAAAATTATTCCGAATGTAGAAAAGATTGCCTTATAATCTTCTAAATTTTCCCAGAAATTTTAAGGAAATTTGTTTATTCCCCTAAGACCCTTTGAAATTCTTTTAAAGGTCCCAAGGTTCATTTTTCAAAATCTGTGAAAATCTAAATTTCTCGAAATCTTTTAATGTTAAATTTTTTTTCCTAATCTCTTCAATTTCAATCAAGTTGTCTTGAATTTATTCGATTTATTTTTTATTTTTCAATCTTACCAAACTCAAATATTTTGCTATAAAATCTTCTACACTCTTTTGAAATATTAGGATATCGTTTGATATGTTTAATAACCTATTTTTAATGTTCTCTTGAAGATCATTTCTCAAAATAAAAAATGAGTGAAAATTTTCACACTCATATTAAAAAAATCTTTGTTTAATCTTGTCAGACCTTCTAAACCTTCTAATCTTCGAAAATTATTTTAATTTTTCCAGATTTTTCTAAAACTCCGCAAAATTAGAAAAATTGCTTAAAAATCTTTCAGATTTTTCTTTGACAATTTTTGAAAATTGACCAAAATCTGTTTCTTTTTATTTAAAGTATTTAAACAATTAACAATTGTCATAAAGTATTCAAAAATCACGCATATTATTTATTGTCGATAAAGTTTTAATCAATTATGGTAAAGAAACTATGTCTTTAGAGTGTTAAACGAGTAAGACATGGATTTTACTACTTAATTTATTTTTAATATTAATAATTACTTCTGAATAAAAAAAATTGTAACTTGGCATTTTTTTTTTGTATATCTCGAACAAGAAATTGGAAATCGATGTCTAAGTATTTTTAATCTCAAAGTTATACTTTCGCTCATTGATTTGTTGATCAAAAAATTGCAAAAAAGTTCAGAGTTGCCATCTACTGAGTATTATTTGTAACCAGTATCTCGGTTACGGTCAAAACGCGAAATCGGACATTGCCGACAACGCCTGGTCATTGCCGACAATGCCCACAGACGAACATTGGGACATAAAAATGTTTGTGGACCAATTGATATTCAGAAGAGATTTTTTAACCGATTGAAATGTTTTTAGTTTATATTGAAGCTAAAAAAATTCTTCATGAAAATATTATGGTCGACTTTGAAAAAAGTTAATAATTTTTTTATTCAATAAGAAAAGTGAAAAAAATATATTTTTTTAATAGTACGGGTTTTCGATAAATACTTCGATTTGATTCAAAATACCTAGAATCAATAAAGCGACTCTTCAAACAAGTTTTTTAATAGCTTGGAAATTATTGAAAAATGTATTGAATTTGTTATAACATCGAAGAGGTATAGGAAGCTAAGAATAAAGACTTTAAAAGATGCAGGTAAAACAATACCAGAAAACGTAGTAGTATTGACACAAATACTGATTGACTGCATTTTCACTTATTCTGCCCTGATCTTTACATAATAAATTTCAGAACAGAGCCAGAAAGACCATAGCTTCAGAAGCTGGAGCAATTTTTCTAAAAATTAATCAGCGTGCGTAATGCGTCTGCTCAGCAGTACGAAATCTGATAACTTGTTTCACAAATCATAGCTTGTTCTTAAGGATAGCAAGAAATTATGTCTTAGTAATTGTCAATGTAATCAACAACAACAAAAATTTATTATCGTTTACAAGTGTATGAGAGGACAAAAAATGTTCTATACAATTATTAATGAAAATAACAATGAAAGTTGTTAATTGTCATGTAAACTCCCTGAAAGTCCAGAAATTAGTTATTTAAACATTATTACGCTGAAAAACCAAGTTTTTACCTCTAAAAATAGTCAGACAGTGCATTTCTTAATTGAATTTGTTTAAACAACCACAATTTTTTATCGGATAATTTAATCTGATAAGTGACATTTTCGTATCATTTTCAGTAGATTCCGTAGAAGAAACTTGATTTCCCTTATTGCCAGTACCTGCTGTGGATAGTTGTTTATCAAATTTGTTTATGAAGCAGCAAATTACACTAATTTACAGCCAAAATGTAAATTTATTCCAACTATTTTTTTCCTATGTATTTGGGTTCGCTAAAACCGAGAATCACAGTAAAAAAATTTTTTATGGATAGGTTTTCGGGATATGATTTTTTGAAAACTTTTGCCATTTGTTTTGGCGGCGGCTTCATATGTTATGAAATTTCCAACAATCTTTCTGTATATTGTTTTCCAATCTGTTCAGTAGTTTACGTGTTATATCCCAGAATATATGAGAAAAGTTCATTTTATGCGCCAAAATAAAAATCGAAAATTCACTCTACCGCCATGCAAAAATAGAAAAATTCAAATTATGTCAGGTTTCTTATTTTTTTATATATACATCGCATTTTTGAGAAAAAAAGGTATATATATATATATATATATATATATATATATTTTGAAT
>JAABKJ010006821.1:0-21550 GCA_011634705.1 Andricus grossulariae
CAGATTCGTGTTCAGCGCCCCAAAATACGTATGGGTACCATACTCTGATCTCTCGCACAACCCACTTTTTTTTGTGGGCCTGTGTAATTGACAAAAATTTACAATTTTTTCATTTCTTCCATTTTTGTTTAAAATAACCAAAAACCGTAAATATAACTTGAAACTGTTCAAACATTGAAAATCATTTTCGAACTATAATGTTTTTTGTTTAAAATTGCGGTAAAACGCTAAAAAATGTAAATAATTGTTGAAAAATCGAACATATCCTAAAATTGTTGAAAATTGGCAGTCTTGATGAGAATTTCTGTTTATAAATGCTTATATTTTCGGTGAAGAAAACTAACACAACCAACAATTTTTATAAATTTCAAGTCTCCTCGAAACTTTTTGAGTTTATAAAAAATAAAATTATAAAGTTTAAAAAAGTTTTTATAAAGTTTTTAAAAAATGCCGATTCCCAGCGAAAGGCAATAACATAAAAAATGTTTAACATTTTTAATTTGTAGATTTAATCTTCAAAATTTCAAATTTAGAATATAAAACAACTTCAAGTAATAAAGCCAATTAGGTTTTCAACAACAATGATTGCGATATTTTCGAGACATATCGTTATACCAATTTTTTAAAATAGGATTGTATTAAACATTTCATTTTCTTGCTCAAGTATGGACATATTTTAATTTCTAATGCAATTCGTAGTTACGCAAACTAAAATGGATTCGCAACCTTCTTAGTATGGTAGAATTTTATCGAGCAGCAATTCCTCACCACCATCGTAATTATAAATTGACATAATTTAATAAAGCTTTGGTAATTAATTAAAAACCTTCGTTCGTGGTCAAATAATTAGTTAAACGATATTTTTAGAGTAAAGGACTGCAAATTAGTTATTAAATAAATATTAAATAAGATATTATGCTCACCGGTGTTGAAATCCAGTGCAAATTCTTCAAAGTCGTTGCCTTTCGTGATGCTATAAATCAACTTCCGATTTAAAGGCGATTCAGCTTGAATTGAAAGTGCTAATGGCGAATGCAATTCGATATTTTCAAGAACACTGTCGGTGTAAAATTGTTTATCGAAGACTGGCATCGAGCGATCGATGACTTTAACGTTTACAGGCACTTCAATTGAGCAAGGCGTTAAACCTGAAATAATTTATTGAATCCAAACAAAATTTAGCAAAAAATTAAAATAAAATGCTCTTAGAAGAAATATATAAATAATATTCACTCACCGCCATCATAAGCAGCAATCATGAGTTGATACTCCCGATTGTGTCCTTCCAAATTTTGTTTCAATGAAATTTCCCCAGTCTTGCGGCAAACTTTGAACAATTCCCCATGACCCTTCTTTAATTCGTAGCGCACTTCCCCATTGTCGCCACTATCCATGTCAACAGCATGAACCTGTGAAAACTATTTTGTAGAAAGAGTTTGAAGGCGCGATATTTTTCGGGCAATTGTGAGTATTTTTAAGTCCGGGGGGTGACAATAAAGATCACTAATGGATTCCCCACGACCTTGGTGTACTTTTTACTTAGCACCAGGTGGAAGATTCAACTTCCTTTAGGAAATTTTGAGAAATTTACCGCCCGAGGATAAAAATAAAAAGTGTGTGGAGCTAGCGACGATACTGCTGTAATGTTTACTTTGCACCAGGGCAGAAGAGAGCAACTAATGGGTAGCACAGCAAAACGAATCAACCCACATTTGGCCGATTTTCAGGAGAGAAAAAAACATTCTATAAAATCTAATTTTCAATTTAATTGAAAACTGAGAATTTGATTTTTAGATTATCAGTTGCTGCATGAAGGCGCAGTAAGTTCGATTAAAAAGTCAACCAGTGTCGAGTAAGTGAACGAAATAGCGTTTTTATAACGCCCCCATGATTTCGGCCCATTTCCGTGCCTGTGGAGCGGATCCTTAATCTAGTTCTTCTAGTGGTGTGAGTAGAAAGTAGTTTCTACTTCCAAGGAAGTAGAAAAATGACGTCATCGATAGAATATGGGTTGTATTCACGTTAGTGTGCGAATATCGTGTCGGCGACAGACTATGTTTCTTCAAAGATCGAAATATGTAAGGAGGACAGTATAGCGAAACAGTGGCACCATATCCACAGTTGTTGTTGGAACTGCGACTAATCGACTAAAAGTCTGCTGAAAACACCTAGTTTTGTTCTCGGTACAATTAATTAATTTTTTTCTGGGGCTTTTGGGGGGTTTTGGCATAGTTGAAAATATAAGTTATAAAAAAATCCTTCGATGAGGATGTGTATTTAAATAATTTAGAATTTTCTACATAATAATCTAATTTTCCATAACATGTGGGTTAATTCGTTTTACTTTGCCATCCTGCTACTTTCTTTAGGGAACTTTGATTAATTTTTAACGCTAGGGTGATCACAAAAAAGCTTTTTAGATTGGCACGACTTTCATATACTTTTTATTTTGCACCAGGTGGAAGTCCAACACTGTCCAGGGAATCATTTCCAATCCGATGGTGATAATAAAGACGTTTTCAAGCTTCGCGACCATACTGTTGTAATTTCTATTTTGTACCAGGTAGAAAGACCAGTATTCTTCAGGGAATTGTAAGTAATTTGTAGTCCTGGAATGACAATAAAAAAGTGCACGCGGCTCGTGACGATTTTGCTCTACTATTTACTTTGCACCAGGTGGAAGTCTAACATTCCTCAGTGAATTTTTAGTATTTTCCAACCCGGCGGCGATAATAAAAAAGTGTGTAAGGTTCACGACGCCCTGTGGACTTTTTATCTTGCAACAGGTGGAACGACTAATTTTCTTCAAGAGCTTTTAATTGATACGGATTTTCAGGATTATTATAGAATCAACTATAATGATCGCGACGATCGTAAATAACTTTTATTTTTAGACCAGGCAGAAGGAGCGTTTTTTTAGAATTCCTTACCTTTGTAATGACATCCCCTTTCTGTGCATCAACAGAAACGACCGCGTAGTAAGGCAAGTTGACAAACATCGGGCAATTGTCGTTGATATCCAGGATCGTGACGTTGACGATAACGTGCGCTACTCTCGGTTTCTTTTTATCTACTTGGCTCTTGGCTTCAACGATCAGCTCGTAATGGTCACAAACTTCCCTATCAAATCTTTTTCCAGTTGTCCTGATCGCTCCTGAAGTGGGTCCGATTACAAACATATTAGTGGGGTTGAGAATACTAAAAAGCACGTGCTCATGGAGGTCACTACCCAGAACATCGACCACAACCACAGACGTTATTTTTGTTGAGTTTTCCATTATGGTTCCTTCATAGACCTCCTTCTGGAAAATTAAACCTGAATTTTCCGACTTTTCGACATTGACGTTCACTTGAGCGACGCTCGAGTATTTTCCATCGGAGACTCGAACGTGGAGGAGATAACGTTTTTTCATGTGCTCTGGCTCGTGCACAGTTATTATTCCTGATTTAGAATCAATCTCGAAAGTGTGAGCCTGATTTCCGTCGATGATGTCGTATCTGAAAGGAAAATGAATATTTATAAGGATGAAGTAGGAGAAATTTTTGTTATTTAGAGTCAGATGGTTAAAATAGACAAGTGTATAAGGTTCGCTATGACCCTGGTGCATTTTTGGGATTGCACCAGGTGGAAGAAAAAACTTTCTTCTGGAAGTTTGTGAGTACTCTAAATAAGCGCCTAATAATACACATGATTATATGTTTCCCGACGAGTTGAGTCTTTTTTTCTTCTATTCAGGTAAAGAAAATTAGGAAGCTCACCTAAGAGGTGCTCCTTCCGTGTTGTCAGGATCGACGGCTCTGACCTCAATGACCGCTACATTTTTGTACGTCGGCAGCAGCACAGTCGTATTGTACTCGTTTTTTCGGAACTTCGGCGGACAATCGTTGACATCCGTCACCGTAATGATAACTTTCGCAGTCGTCTCCGAGGAAAGTTTTGGTTTTCCCAGATCTGAGACCTTAACATGAAACGAGAATTCCGGAATCGTTTCGTGATCCAAAACCATCACTGTTCTGATCGCTCCTGTACTAGAATCGATGTGAAAGAATTTCCTTGGCAGATCCTCGACAATGTCGTAGTTTAGAAGTGCGTTTAGTTCCGAGTCTGCGTCCTCAGCCTTGATGACCAATGGCGAGCTGGTGTTCGTTAAGACTAGAGACCCAATAGTGGCGCCCTCGCTGATTTCCCCGTTGTAAACCGCTTGAAGGAAATGAGGCGGGTTGTCGTTTTTGTCCAGGACGTGGACGATGACATTGCAGGAAGCTGTCGCCCCAGCCATGTTTGTCGCCATTAAGGTCAGGTTATAGAATTTGGTTTTCTCGTAATCGAGGCCGTTCTTGGTGGTGATAACTCCCGTGCTTGGGTTAACGAAGAAGGTGTTGTCACGATTTCCATGTGTAATTTCGAACATTAAAGATGAGGTACTTCTTGCTTCAACATGCTTCACGTACGTGCCAATCTGCTGGTTTTCGTAAATCTCGGCCGCGAGTTCCTTTTGGAGGAACCTCGGAGAAGCATTGTCGGCCATAGTTACCACAACATGAACCGGGACAGTATTCGAGAGGGCAGGTGTCCCATGATCGATCGCTTTAACAAGAAGAATATATTCCGAGGAAGCACTTAAGTCTAGTTCGCGAGCCACACGGATGATGCCCAAGTCCGGGTCGATGCTAAAAACGTTCCCGACATTCCCTGAAGTAATTGAGTAGGTAATTCGAGCATTTTCCCCACGATCCTTGTCAATTGCGTAAACCTGAAACATAATCAAAGTATTATTATATTGGTTTACTGAAATGTTTCTTGCAAATGCACCAGGTTGTATATATCCCAAAGAAAGAATATTCTTCAGGGAGGTTTTGTGAATCTTAGGTACTAATGGGAAAAACAATACGCCTATGAAGTTCACGATTATCCTGCTGCATTAAATGATAAGAAAATTGTAATAAAATTAAAAATACCTGTACTACAGCACTGGCCACAGCCGAAGTCTCGAAGATCTTCCCCTGGATGATTTCGCTTGTGAATTCCGGTGCATGATCATTATGATCGTGCACAGTGACGATGACTCTTGCATAATTTCTCTTTGCAGGAGTGCCTTGATCTTTTACCATCACAGTCAATATGTGTTCATCAATAGTTTCACGATCCAAGGCTTCATTCAGAGTTACAGTTTCTGTAACTGCATCAACATGGAAGATTTCCAAAGAAGCTTGATTCTGGGCAGCATGTAGACTATAAAAAACCTTCTTATCTTCATCTTCGTCTGTCGCATGTAGTTGTAAAACAGTCTCCCCTTTTTCAACATTCTCGGATATCTCCACGCGATATATTGCCTCACTAAACTCGGGCCTGTGATCGTTAATATCAATAACTGTCACTAAGAGTTGTGTAAAAGCCTGGTGAACTCCGTCAGTCACACTAATTGTCAAATTGTAGAAGTTTTGCGTCTCCCAGTCAAGCTGTTTTGCTAGAAGAACATTTCCGTTGTCTCTCCCGATGAAAAAATCGTCTCGCTTATCTCCATCTGCAACAAGCAATTGCATTTAAAAAAATTTAATTTAATTTCTAATGATTCAAAAAAAATCCGTAAAAAATATGACTCACCGATGATGTCATACCACAGAGTGTCTCCATCTTTATCTGTCGCTTGAACTAGGGCAACCAGAAATCCCACTTTATCGCTTTCAGTAATTTTAACGCTCTGATTATTCGCTTTGAATACTGGTGGATTTTCTGATTCCGTCGGTGATTCGACAACTTGAACCGAAACTCGAGTTTGGTGACTTCTCTGAGGTTCCCCGAAATCTGCCGCTCGTATCTAGTTAGAAAATATAATTGTTTTTAATTTTGGAATTTAAAAGATCTTTTTATTCAAATATCTAACAATGTTGAAAAAGGTTTGAATAATAAATGACTTACAAGCATTTCGTATTCTTGACCAGCTTCAAATCCGCGTTGAGAGTAAACCATTCCCGTAGAGGGATCAATTTTGAATTTCCCCTTGCCCCTTCCACTTTTAATGCTGTATTGAATCCTTCCATTTTCGCCGACATCTCTATCGTATGCAAGTACCTAAATATGTAAAATTATAATTATTCAGAGTCACTTCTGCAATTCCCAAGTATTCAGTCTTTTTAAAGCAAAAAATGACTAAAAGATGGGCAAGGTAAGCGGAGTCTGACCGTAACCTGCTAATCTACTGATAGTTGGACTCGAGGTTGACTTTAACTACTTGTCAGACTAAGACCGACTTTCTCTACTGAGACTGACTTGAGTATTTTCCACTGAAAAATGGTTCCCGCAGCCGGTCTGACCACGGTCGATTTCATCTACTCGCGGCCTGACCAGCGTAACGTACCCACTGCGGTACAAACGGATAAGACAGTTCTTGGTAAGACTCGTTAATTTATTAAATAGCTGGAAGAAAATCGGTTAATTGTTACCGACTAAATGCTGTTTGTTGTAATATGTATTTTCCTTTTTTTCTAGAATTTCGGTATTTAAAGTAGTTGTTTCAATTTAGTCAAATTTGTGATTTTATATTAAATTAATTTTAAGTTTAACTTTCCTGGAGAAATTATGAAAAATGTATGTTCTTAAACTTTCCATTAAGGGGTGATAAGTTAGAACTTAAATTTGGGTGTACACCTTCATTTAAAATAAAAGTAAACTAAAAATTACAGTTATTCAGCTGAATTTCACTAAATTTCAATACATTTAACCAAATTGCATCAAATTTAACTAATTTACACTGAATACTATAGAACTTCACAGAATTATCTTGAGTAGCGTTGAACTCCACTGAATTCTATGTAGTTTCAAACAATTGAATACCACGAAATTTAAGTGAATTAAAGTGATTGGGTATACTTCCGAAAAGATAACCCAAGAATATTGGCTTGATACTTGGCGTAGGGGTTCCTTTCGAATCCCACTTAAAAGTCCTAAACGAATTTTTGGCGCAGGTTGATAGTAATTAACTTATTGAGAATTAAAAAAGAGGTTTTTTTGTTGTTGAAAAATCCGCGAAAAATGCGGATCTGATATCAAAATGCTGCGTGTAAAAGTTGTAGATCTGATTGAAACACATAGTTCTTGTATTCAAACTTTTCCTGTAAGATTAATATTTTTCGAGACACACGAAAAAATGCATTTTTAGATTTTTTTTCTACAAAAAATTGCAAAATTTCCGATACTAGTGGATGTGACCCACACCTACTCCCCCCACTCCCGCTGAAACCCTTGTACAGCGGCCTCAAATAAAACCACGCGTCCTAGTGCTGGGGTATTTTAAATCAGGGAAGTTGTGCGACTAACTAACTCCTACCTTTTCACGGCCCCACTATTTAAAATGAATCTATATTTTACAATATTTAATATATTTTTAAAGAAAAATTTGAATATTCATTTTGGGAATTTTTCTGGAAAAATATTACTTTCAGGGAAAAATTGTAGAAACAAAATACATATATGAACAGCGATGAGAGCCACGACTTTTAAGCACAACATTTTTATCTCAGATCAATATTTGTCGAGATTTTGGGAAAAAGTAAAAAATGCTAATAACATAATTTTTATTAATCTGCGCCAAGTTTATATTCTTGGGTGACCTTTAACGATGACCTTTCGAAAGTATACCCAAGTAATTCAAGAGCATTAAGCGATTCAAGTGTATTATGTAAATTCGATCGAATTCAAGTGTTTCAGGTGAACTTAAGTAAACTGAAGTTAATCAAGTGAAATCAAGTGATTCAAATGAAATTAAATGCACTAACATCAGTAAATTTCAAATTTAGATAAAATCAAATCATTCAAGTAAATTTAAGTGATTTAAATAAATTCTAGTAAATTGGTATAAATACCACTAAATTCCACTAATCTGTACTCAGTTCGAGTGAATTTAACAAAATTCGTCTGATTTTTAAGTAAATTCTTAAATTGAGAATAGAGACGTGCACCTTAATTTAATAATTGTTACCTTTTCGATTTTTAATCATTTCTTAAAGAATACGGTAATTTTTTTAATGTGGCAAATAACTTTCCTTGAAGATTCATTATCATTTTCATATTGTTTAATTATATTCTGAGTTTGGTAACAACTACCTTAATATAATGCACATTCTAAGCCTTTGCATTCTCAGGTTGCATGCGCCACATTGAGGCAGTTAAGGGATGCAGTGTTTGATTTTTGTTTTGTGTGAGTCAGTGTACCATTAAAATTAGATAATTAACAATAACGGTCACAGTTGTTGATAACAAAACCATAAGTTAACAAAATACACGAATTTATACGTTTATTTTTTATTAGCTGTTTTTAAAGTACTCGAGATAGAAACTTGCTTAATGTAAAATGGCGAAGGTATGCAAAAAGTCTAACAACAGTTTGCAATTTAAAATATTTGCATAAATCGCCACATTTCCAGATGTAAAAGTTTGCTATATTAAATAGTTCTGAAGGTTACATAAAAATGAGTTGAAACTTTTCTCTTGAAAATTAAAAACTGGAACAAATATTTGTCTCTGGATTAAAATTATTTGTGAAGAAAAAACTTTGTAAGCTTCAAATACATTAACTAAAAGTGTATAAGAAGTAAAGAGAATAAATACAATTTTTAATAGTAATGGAAGGATTCACTGCGAAAATTAAACCTAGATTTACACCGGTATTATAATGAGGAAGCCCCTTATGTAACAGAGAATGAAATTCTATTGTGGTTACCCTTATACATAGATGTACACTCCCTGGGTCTGTATTGTGGTGAGGAGAGTAATTATTAATGGAGAAAATGGAGCATTCTCAGGCAACAGCGATGTATACACGACGAGGTACAGTACTTGTTCGTAGCTGATTGTAAAGAGCATCGAATATAGCGTCACCATGTTTTTTAATAGCAAACCCACTTTTATAACATACAATAGTAGATGGCAAATTTAATTCATGGAATAATAGTTGGGTTGACCGTTCAGACGTCCAGACTGACAAATTTTTCCGTGTCATTTTCCATTTACTTTGCACTAAATATTTCAAAAAATCCGGACTTATTTATATACCTCTTTAGGGGGTATGTGCAATAAAAAACTACTTGAACGCAAAACGAAAGTTTTCTTTCCTCTAATTTTCTCACTTTTGCAAAAAAAAAAATAATATTTTTCAAAACAATTTCTTCTGTGCTTTCAAGTAGTTTTTGTGTCACCTAGACCGCTTAAGGCAGTTGTCGTGCGAAAAATCAGATCTCTGAAAAAAATACTTTTTCTATGATTTTAAGAATCAAAATAATTTTACTGATGATAATATTTCAAATAAAAAACTATATTTTTAACGAAAAATTTAAAAAATGACCAAAAAAATTATTTTAACCATGTTTTTGGCAATTTAATTTTATCTTAGCATCGTTTCTTACCAATTTAAAAAAAATATTTGAATTTTGATAAATGATGGCTTGTTTTTTCGAAGAAAAAATTCTTTACAACTCTACTGTTTCCAATTTTGAAAGTATATTTTTCTGTAGCTAGAATCATAAAAATAATTCTTTATAAAGAAAACTTGTTGCAGCCAAATCATTTTTATTTAAAGATTATTCTTTTGTTTTATAAATTGGAAACAGTAGAGTTGTATAGAATGTTTTATTCGAAAAAACAAGCCATTATTGATTAAAAATCAACCATTTTTCAAAAATTGGTGAGAAGCGATAGTATGATAAAATTCAATTGCAAAAAACATTCTTAAATAAATGTTCTTTGAAAGTTTTAAAATATGTTCATTTATAATAATGTTTTTTACTTGAAATATCATCATCAGTAATATTATTTTGATTCTTAAAATCATAGAAAAGGTATTTTTTCAGAGACCTAATTTTTGGTACTACAGCTACCTTAAACAGGTATATGAAATGTTTTTATAAACACATTTTTTTGTCATTTTTAGTTGGAAAACAAATAAAAAAAAAAAATTGTCAGACTAGACGTCTGAAAGTCCAAACCAACGGAATAATAACATAATAAAAATTGTAATTAGATCTATACTAAGCTATATATTTTTATTTTAAAATATATAGTTAAATCAACCAAAACATGTAGTGGGGTCAACCAAATATTTTGTTGTCATATAATAAGCATATTCTACGGTTCAACCAACAAAAAATTTGTTGATTCATCCAAAGCGTTTTCGGAGTGTATATACATGTAGATTGTAGAGGAAATTTGAACAATGAGAGGAGTAAAGACACCTGCGTATTATTAGATGCAATGATGCCCTATAGGTTTTAAATAATTAAATGATAATGGATAAGAGAGCAACTCCCATGAGTAATAGGCAACGGCTCGTCTAATTGAAAGAGGTATATACATAAATATATAGGAAAAAGAACATTACATGAATGCAGAGTGTACATTCTTGATGGATTAGATTTCCATAGCCAAGCCAACCGTTAATTCATTATGGATGCATTCCCGGAATATTATTATCTCATTCCCTCAACAGGTTTTTTGATCAATTTTTGTACATGACTGACGTGTTCGTTTGTAAATAATTTTATCATTTGAGAAAGGCATTTCTTATTACTATTACCTAGCAGTATCAAATAGAGTTTGCGTTGTATGCATAATACAGTAATATAAAACTATTATAAAATTCGATACGAATGTAAACCAAAAAGGTGGTCCAAAACATCGTCTTTTGATTTTTAGTGATCGATCCCCCCCCCCCCAATTTGTTCGTTTTCCGAAAAAATAAATTTCCTATTTTCTTTCTTCAAATCGGTCAACATCACCCGTGCCCCCTGGATTTTTAAATTAACAGAAAATAATAAGTATTGACGATTTACAGATGAAAAATTGTCTAAACAAATGGAAATTGTTTAAATAATTGCCAAATATATTAAATATTCACTATCACGATTTGTTAAGGAAAATATGTAAATATAAATTGTTTAAATAATTGAAAAATATGTTGAACAATAAATATGAATTTTAGCATTCATGAAATATATCATTTTTCCTGAAAATATGAACTTTTCACGATTTACTGGAAAGAAAAATTGTTTAAATAATTGAAGCTTAGTTAAAAAATACCTGAAAACTTGTCACATATCAAATAAACATGATTCACGTTGAAATAAATACCGTATTCAGCATGAATTTAACATAAAACAGCTACTTTTTCATTTTTGGGGCATTTTCCGGGAACAATTTAAAGTTACTGGTTGGAAATTATTCCTTGAACATTCCTTAAGAAGTAACTAAACTTTACTTTACTCCAAAGTACTTTTTTTTTAAATGTGCTTTTCCTATTTAAAAACTCATGTTAATTTCAAAAGCCCGCGAGCACGCGTTAATGTTGAAAGATTTGAGAACAAACGGAATTACTTTTTTCGGAAAACGAACAAATTGGTGGGGACTAATTACCAAAAATAAAAAAATTAAATTACAACAAGTATTAATTTGGGCCACCCTAGCTACAAAAATGTCGTAGAGACAGTAGCGTCCAGTAGAAGTAGAGTGCAGTAGAATACCGTAGAGTCCATTACACTGCAGTATATTACTTTAGAGTAAAGTTTAATACAGTGCAGTACAGTAACGTACATTATAATACCGCATAGTACAATAGAGCATATTTATGTAAAATTACTGTATGTATGTACCCAATACGGTACTATAACGTACTGTACTATAAAGTTCGGCACTGTACTGTATTATAGCATAATGGTGTGTACTGCAATGTACTGTAATTCATTGTATTATAATGTACTATACACGAAGCAGTAGACCAACAAAAAATAAAATGGGGAAAAATTACTCATCACCCTGATTAACAACATTATTATCAAACAATTTATTAATACTAAAAAATAGGATTAAAATATTTCACGCCTTTTATACAAATTTTTTTTACAGTATGCTATTATCAAAAGAGTACATATTTAAAATACATTGCCACTCTACTGTAAAGTATTTTTTAAGGTATTTTAAGTACAGTAATGCAGTATAGTTTCACCATAGTACAATCTAAGTCCACTGCATTATATTATAGTATAATAAGTTCAAGTCCAATATAACACAGTAGTAAAAAAATACTTTAAGTAAAAATAGAGTTAATCTTCAACGGGTAGACCCGTCTGTCAGTCGGGAGCCACCCTTCACACCCCTCACCGACGGCCTAGGGTGGGGGGGGGCGTCAGAAACCAGACCTCTAACTACCCTCCTAGAAGGTACTGATTTTTTAAGTGTTCGACACTTCACTAATTTTAGTTCCTCAGAATACACACTACATTGCACTACATTACATTAGTGGAAATTTTTTTTATAGTACATTTCCAGTCTAGTAAGTATATTATAGTATAGTGTAGTAGAAGTCTAGCACACTTCAAGTCCTGTACATTATACTATAGTACTTAAGAGTACAATATCTACACGACCCATTCAGCATGGTATAGTATAAGTTCAGAACACTGTAGTACAATACGCAGTAAAGAAAAAGTCAATTTATTACACTAGAGTACAATAATACTGTACAGGGCAATAGAATTCCATTTTAGCATAGTATATAATACATATCGTACACAACAATTATAGTACAGTAAATTACAAGATAAGTTCAGTACAATACAGTGACATACAGTACAAGTCTAGTACAGGAAAGGTTAAGCACAGTATAGTAAAGACAAGTAAAAGTTCAGTGCATTATATACAGTAGAGTCACATTAGTTGGTCGTAAAGTAAAACTTAATAGTACAAGTTCAGAGTATTATATGGTACAGGATTACTGTATAGTACAGGAGTCCTATATAGTACAGGAGTACTATATATTTTTGTAGAAACATAATGGAAAAATAAATATTGTATCTTCAAACAATGAGGAAATATTCATTAAAATGAAAGAAAAACCACATTTTTTTCCGTCGATCATCGAACCTGCTGAGTGTATCAGAATATCTTATCCCTTTAGGGTTTTACATATCACGTGACATTGTCAGATGCGTTTGTATTTTTGCGTGCCTTAGCAATCTTACCCTGAAGAAACGGACGCCTGACAGGCTGTCAGAACTAAATGTCTCCCAAGTCCCATTTTCGAGTAACGTATCGATCGAGAGGTCGTACTCCTGCGAGCGGTTCTTCGATTTCTGTCGAGAACGAGAGAGAGGACGACTTTTATATAATTTTCTCACTTTAGTGACGAGTTCCGCCTCGCCTGCAGATAATGCGATCGAGTCAATCGCAAGCTGGCCATTTCTGCATGTTCTTTATCATAAAGTGGTAATTTGGAAAAGGGGAAATGCCATCTACACATAATCGGGATAAGGCTGCCTTTGTATTCAAAGAAGAAGTAGTACTCAATCTTCCTTTGTTTAGGCTTAATTTTGCCTCTATTTTCAGGAAGCTATTCTTTTTCTTTTGTTCTCTAATTTGGCAAAATGTCTGATTTTTTTACTAGTGTGTTTTTTTTCTGTTTCATGGCGAAGTAGAAATGTAGTTGTAACAGTAGTTGTAGTTGTGTTGAAAGTTGCGTGACTTACAAAGTAGACAGTATATTCTTAGTATATTCGTAACCAGTGTTAAGGAGTGAAAACTGAAATCGTTACGGCTGATAAACTTGTGTTTGGAGATCGGTAGAAGGTTTACAGGGGGTAGAGGGGGCGGGTTTATGGAAAGTGAGTTGGGGAGAAGATGGGTATAATGGAAGCGGTTGAGTGAAAGAGGGTTAGAAGAAAAGAGGATGAAAGGGGGGATGTACGATCGCGTACGAAGAGGTAGAGTGGAGATGAAGTGAAGATGAGTTGAGATAGTGGTAGTGAAGTTTTTTCTGAGGGGAAGTAGGATACGAAGAGTTGCGGAGGGAGGGTAGAGTGAGGAAGGGGAAGAGTAATTGTTGAGGAGGATGTTTAGAAGGATTGAGTACAAAGAACTGAGTAAAGAGGCGAGACACCAAAAAAAAGATTAAAATTTGAGGAGAGTGGGGGGGGGGAGTTGTTGTGGGTACAGGGATTAACGTGTAGAGAATTGAGGGCGGAACGACAGAGGAAGAGAGGAATAAAAGAAGGGTTCAAAAATAAAGGGAAGGGGACGAGAAGAGGGAAGATAAGAGTGTGGGAGAGGAAGAAAGAGTTCTTGTTGATAGACACAGAGGTTGTAGAGATTTAAAGGGGAGAGGGAAGGGGTATATATGAGGGGTAAATAGAGAGGGGGAGTAAGTGTAAAGGGTGTGTAAGGAAGAAAGATGAAGGAGGAATTACATTTTTCAACAATATTTTAGAATACATATAAAACAGTCTTGTAATTTTTGTTGATTTTATCTTTGTGTGCGAGTGAACAGATTTTGGATGGTGGATATAATGTGCAAAACCTACGTGAGCGAGCCCAAAGTGCTTCAGTGTTACTGGAACTATTAGTCTACCCCACCCAATGATTTTTCTTTATTTTTTTGACAAAAGTCGAGGAGGGGTTTCCAAAATATTTGAGAAAGCCAAAAGCTTGTTTAGTGGGTTTGTGCAGACTATTTTTTACACAATTATAATACATTTTACAGGGGGCACCTCTATTTACAATTGTACAATAGCTCTCCAACTTCCTAAAGGCTGGAATAATTTTCAGTAAAATTGTAAAATTTACAATATAATTGTTTTATATTAGCCAGTCATTAAATTATATAATGACAGTTCATAATGTCCAACTCACCTGAAATAATGGCTTGTCAATATCTGGCGAGGCTGGAATTTGGACAATATAAAATTTCTGCTCGAACTCGGGACCATGATCGTTCACATCGTCAACTTTTACGACTACCCTAGTCGTTGATGAAAGCGGTGGTCGACCATCATCTTTTACGGAAACCTGAAAAAAACAAATGAAGTGTAATGTATTATAATATAATATAACAATTGTAATAAGTTGTTTCTACTAATAATATAAAAAATGTCCAGTCAGAGATTTAAATTAAAATTTTATTTTTTGTACATGTGTTTCAGTCAGAGATTCAAATTAAAATTTTATTTTTTGTAAATGTGTTTGAGGATGATAAAAAAAAAAGCGAATCCGGATCTCCGTCTGCGAAAGTTGCAACCGGTTCGCGGCCTTATCTTTTCACTTTCCGCATTTTCTCTCCACTGCGAAATCGTACAGTGTTTTCGTGCGGACAATAATATCGCACGTGTGATCAGCTAGTATTAAACTTGGTTGTGCAACACTTACCGATAAAGTTTTTATCAGGGCGGTTTAATCAGTGCATGAGCGATCTGGCGGTCTCGACGAAAGCTCGATTCAAAGGTAAATCTTGAGGCAGGTATAAATACTGAAAGGCCAAGTAGAAATTGCATATTTTACTGTGTAAACGCTAAAATAATTGGATATGGGAATTTCACGGCTGTGCCTGGATTCCCTTTGATTAAAAACTAGAGGATTTATTTGATAAAATGAAGCAACACTGAAAGGTGGCAGCAGAAAGGAAAACAAGAGCCATATGAGGAACTTTTTTAAAGAGCCTAAAAAAGTGTTATAAAGTTAAGTGTTGGATTTATAACAGGAGTTCATCAAAATAGTCCCAAATTAGTTTAATATCGAATCGAAATAAATAATTTTTTTATTTGAGCTGAATTCTAGTCGATTCTAGGGAACTCCAGTAAACTCTAGTAAATTCAACTAAATTCCAGTGAATTTGATCATATTATAATGCATTCTGATGAATTTAGGAGAGTTCATGTAAATTTAAGTTAAATTCAAAAGTAAATTAATTTGCCTAAGTTTAAGAGAAATTCAGGTGAATTTCAATAAATTTAAAGTGAATTCTTGAGAATTCAATTAAACATAAAGGGCATTTAAGTGAATTCAAAACAATGCTTTCAGACTTACTCGTGGAATTCGAAGTAAATTTAAACATATTCAAAATGAATTTGAACAAAATAGAATCTACTCAATTGAAATTAATTCTACTGACTTAAAGTGAATTCATTTAAAATCCCGCGTATCTGATACAGAACTATAAAGAATAGAAATTTAGTTCCATTAGATATTTTAGAAATTGAAATCTCAATATTTTCATCTTTTGACCCGATTTTTAATCATGAATTATTAAACATACTATTGTTTCAAATAAGAAGGTAGTCATATTTTCAAAAAGAACGAAAGTATTTAAAAGTACATAATATCTTTTTGAACTTCTACAATGGAGAGTTGAGAAACAGCTGTGCTCGGGGAAGGTTTTCTGCAGTTTTTCTTTTCCTTGGCCATACGATGGAAACAAAGAGAACACGCAACTTTAACCTTTTTCTCTGAAAGTGGAGAACCTTTCAAAAAATTGGAGGAACAATTTAGAATGTAAATTCTGGTACGGAATCTGAAAGAAGAATTTTGACGAAAGTGGATCAGCCCAAGGACGAAGTCGTAAATTTTCTGATTTCCGCGTCGCCGATTTCGAGAGCCCCAGAAGGCAATTTCCGTTGGATTCGTATTTGGCGACGCACATAAATCCAGCATCTCCGGAATACACTTCACGAGCCAAAACGCGTCACATTGTCGGGTAACACCTGCACTAAATTAGGGCTACCGAACTCACTTTCCTGGAGAACGGACGTCCAACATTCCGCCGACACTAGTCTAGTCTGATTGGCAATTTGTATCCTGGACATAGTTTACCAGGAAGAGTACTTGTATATATCTCTACGTCGCGGATGACAATGGAATTTAGATTCGGACACCTGCTTGTGAATGATTTGTTAACAAATATGGAAGGAAACCGTAAAATTAGAAAAAAAAATCGAATAGGATGATTGTAAATTTAAAATGAAATTTGAAACAATTTACTTGACTTAAATTCAGCTAAATCCTCTTAAATTCGCTAGAATTGTCTAGAATTTAGTATGTAGACCTGATTAGGATGAACTAGAATGGAGAATTCACTTTAATTCTAATTAATCTACCAGACCCCACCTGAATTAACCCAAGAACAACAACGTAAACTTTCAGAACACTACCAACAACGTGGGGTGGGATCCAACCCAACTTAATATTTCCTGTTATTTGTGATGAATTTGAAACTCTGAAGGGGAAAGATGGTTGGTGATCCATTTCAGAGTAATAAAATATTGCTTTTCAATGTACATTTTCATCACAAATAATGCTTGGTAACAAATAATACTAGGAGCAAATCTCTTCATGAACGAACAAAATCAAATACAAAACTTTTCTGGGAAAAAACTCTTAAAATCAAAATCAAATAGGTATAAAAAACTTTCCTTTTGTGGAAAAAAATTTTTTTGTGAAAATAGTAGGTATCATGTTTCTCAATCGAATTATTCTGAAAAATCATCAGTATTCAGGCAGCCATAGCAAAGAACTTTTTTATGCTCACCACATAAACATTTACTACATTTTGTCGCAAAATGAATAACCTTTCCTGTCGTTCCTGACCTGAAAAGGCTAGTACAAGACGTGGATTTGAGGGTACTGGGAAGGAGAAGGTGATAGAAATACTCACGCATGCGCATTTTCAAGTAATCAGAGCTTGGGTGGGATTCCACCCATACGTTGTTGTTTTTGGGTTATTATGAATTGTCATTAAGAGTAATTTACTAAACGAGGCTGAATTATTCACCAAATACCTTATTATCACTTATTATATGTGATTGTTCAATACGCTAATATTTGATTAATTTCTAATGGAAAAATATTCTTAGAAACTTTGAGAATAAAGTATCCTTTCTTACGAAGCCGGCTGTAATTTGACCAATACAGATGAGATTATCAGAGACTACTTAACCAAAGTAGAAAAGAGATACTTAAGCATTTAGCAGAATAGCAATTAAATCTCCTACAAATGCTCTATTTATCGCAGTTTCAAACTGGAGAACAGCCTGCAACTTTCGCAATTTACTTTCGAACCATTGAACTCGTAAAAAAAGGACACGGACGAAAGAAGATCTCCAGAGAGTCTGATACATATAGTGTACACAATATTCTTGTAAACTCTTAATAAGATCTTTTACAACAGATGGAGATAGAGGAAATGTTTATAATAGAGGTGATAATGCAGGAGAGGTTAAGGGTGGAAGGAATTGGTAAGTTGGACGAGAGGAACGTGAAAAAAGGAAGAGGAAAGAGGGGAGGGTGAGGGATACAGTTGTAAGTATATCGGGAGAGTGGGCAAAGGCATGAAAAATGAGTAAAAGAAATTTTGAAGGGGGAGGGGGGAGATAATGGAAAGCAAATAATGGGTGAGGGGTATATGGGTACTGGTGAGAGGGGTCGTGGGTTTGGGAAATGGTTAGGATGAGAAGAGGGAAGAGAAAGGAGAATTAAATCTGTAAGTAACAATTTCTTAAGGGTGTTTTGGATTTACGTCTTCGCTTCGATAAATATCAATTATATACAATCATTATTTCCAAAATATTTTCAAAATTTACTCTTTTGTAGTGTTTCAATAAAATATGCAGGTGGCTTTAGGACTTCTGGTATAAACAAGGGAGGATATATCCGAAGAAAAATATTGCGGTCGATTAATAGCAGCACGATAAAAATTTCTGTCCGGCTAACGCGTAAGGTCGCATCCATATTTTACAGCTCAGTGAGCTGTTGTATTCCTCGCTCCTCCAAGAATAAAAACTTGACTGATAACATTTGGGCATCAACATCGTCCTTAAAGGATGAAATATGTGAATGGGAATCACTTCTCAAGCAGCGTGAAAATCTCGCCAACGCATTTTCATCAAATTTCCCTCTGGTTTCCTCGTTTTGCTCCATAACTTTCTTCGGATTATTATTCGCTGATTCAATGCCGGAGTTGGTAAATATTTGCATGAAGATATAATTAGGAGCAGTAATCAGCATTTAATCTCTTAGTAAAATGTAAATTAATTAATGCTTGATTATTATTCTATTCATATCACAAAAAGGTCTAAATAACTACTTTCCAATTTTTTATTATGCAATTTTAAACGTTTTATAAAATTTTTAAAGGTTGGTAATTTTCAAAATAAAATGTTGAAAAACTTTAATTTTAAAAGTATGCACGGAAGCTGAAGATAATTTGTTTATTTCAGCTGGGATGCTATCAATAGAAACCGATTTAGATTATAGCCGCTTAGATGTTTCTCGTTAATTATTCACGAGAATACTCCAGGATCCGATAATCGACTTATAAGTAAGTTTCAAGCCCCCCATGAATAATGAACAGTTCGATATATGATTTAAGTCGAATATACGTTACGCATGAGATACGTATCAAGATAAACCTATAGGGCTCTTAATTATAACAAATTATTGAATTATTATAAAATTAATTTAAAAAATACTATTAGAGTTTTGAAAATAATTAAAAATATTTTTTTAATAGAAAGCAATGCGAATTGAAACAAAATGGGCTTTTAATTATTTTACATAATTTTTATTTAATGTTTGTTGTTTTATAAAATAAACAAGTGCAAAGTATGTTACCATTTGTAATAAAAAGAAGCCTGTTAAATTTTCATCAGGTTTGTTCAAAATATTGTCCTACTATCAACTCAGGAAGTTAATATTGACGCAATAGGTTTCGTTCATATCTAGAAAACATAACCTCTGCCCAAGTAAATGCAACAATTCTGCAAAATTCTCGAAAAAGAACTTTAAATATTGTTAATACATAAGTAAATTTTGTTTTTCAAATAATGAAAGAATAAATAAATCATTTTTAGAAACTTTTTAGATATATACTAATGACAGAAGGTTTGGGTACATTTCCTTTGACCGCTTAAAAATTCATATTTCACTTTAAAGACGAATATCTGTGCAGAAACTAAATCTACAACTTTGTAAGTAGAATCATTTGAAACATTAGAGAAAATTTCGCGTCGAATTAGCCAGAATTAGCCTACATTGGAATTATTTTAATCAACTAGTCAAAAGATATTTTATTTCGATGTCCGAGATTCGTCTTCAACCTTCATTTTTCTATAAGGTGCAACTTCAGATTCAATTAGATATACAATGGAATATAAAGGAATCTGAAGTTGAACCTTATAAAAAAATGAACGTTAACGACGAATCACGGACTTTTTGACTTTTTTTCTAATCTTTCAAATGATTCTACTTACAAAGTCGTAGATTCAGTTTCTGCACCTTTGAAGTAAAGTATGAATTTTCAAACGGTCAAAGGAAATGTACCGAAACTTTCTGTCGGTTGAGTAGGGATTCTTTAAATATTTGCAAGTTTTTTGCATGAGGTTCAACTTCCAGTTTCATGAAGAGTATTTTTTTAAATTTTCAAAGTAGATACTTAAAATTCTATTAAAAAGTAGCTTTAAAATTAGCCAAGGAGAAGTAAAAAAATTTGTTATTTCAGAAGTTTTTAATAATTTACAAAAGCATTGCAATTTTTTACAATATTTTCTTTTAGAATATTAAGACCACGCCTTCTTCTTAAGCTCTAATTCAACAGAATTTTAATATATTTAAAAAATAGGTAGTGTAATACAGTTATATCACAGAGGTATAACTGTCAATTCGGTACCTCCAAGCATTTAAATTGAGGTTAGCAGTCTAAACTCTCCAATCTCGTTTTGTGCTGGCCCGTATCGCCACGTACGTGTAGCGGCGTGAGGTGCTAACACAAAAAGAGATTGGAGAGTGTAGACTGCTAACCCCAGATTGGAGGGTATAGCATGGAAGTATCATTAAAAGTTATACAAATAGCACATAAAAATTTTACGTAAAAATAATATAACTTACAGCAATAAAGTTACTTAACGATGGCAGAGTAAATAGTATTAGACAAAATTAAACTACAGTAACTCAACCTTGCATAGTTGCATACGTTGCATACGGACATAGGCATATCAAATAGATTAAATTTTTGATTTGTAAAGTTTGGATCGAGGCAATTTTTTACACACATTTTTTATTAAAATTATTTTCAATGACGCTTTCTCGTATCAAAAATCAAATAAAGAAAACCAGAAAAATATCTTTACTTACCAGTTATATAATATAAAGAAAATTTCGTAAAAAAAATAATACTATAGTTCGACTGTATCAACAATCATGATAATTTGTAAAGAAATTGAAGGATTCGTCCATATTGAAGACGAATATAAGTATGAAAACTAAGGACAGGATGTTGCAGCCTGTTTACGAGGGAAATCGTTGGTAAAGACGTTCACAGAACGTGGGTGGGTGACGCTAAACAAGAACTATTGGCTCCAAGTTTGTTAGTAAGTGAGGTATAACAACGCGTCGCCTCGGGGAAGTAACTTTAGTGATCAGTGAAAGATTTCATCCAGATCTATGAAATCCTGCGAATCGCAACGATTTAACATTCTTTGAGTCAAAATCTACAAAAAACATGAAAACTTAAGGTTGACTCAATGAGGTATCCAATCGTGTCGAAAAATGGATAAACTCCAATAAATAAGTTCAACAACCACGGCCACTAACCACTTCCCTAGGAACGCCTCTCGACGCTAGCCCAATAGTAACGTGAACTAAACCTGCCCATTCGCCATGCCACTATTATCTGTTTCAAAAATCCTGGCCCCTCTACAAATCATTGCATAACTCAATCAAAAAAAATCGCTTGGAAAAAAGAAA
>JAABKJ010006822.1:0-21550 GCA_011634705.1 Andricus grossulariae
TCTACCCTTCACCTATATACCCATCCACACATCACTACTTTTCAACCGAGCAATTCACGCCTACCCCGAAAGGGAAATGGCTTAATGATATAATAATAATAATAATAAAAATCTATCAGTACATTTGCTAGACCTTTCAATCAAATGCTATCAAATGTTATGCAAACCAAAATTTGTAAAATCTTATTCTTCACAATATCGGACATTTCTATCAAATTCTATTCTTTGCGAAATCGTTTACCTTTCTATCAACAGTTTCCCATTGAAACTCTATCAAAACTCATCGGCCAAAGACTTGTATCAAATCCTATGTTTCGGAATGCAGAAAGTTTCTATCTAATTCTATTCATACAGAAATTTTATACTTTTCTACCAACAGCATTCCATTGAGATCCTATTAAATCTTAACGCCACCAATCTTGTATCAAATCCTATGTTCCAGAATTTTGGATATTTCGTTCAAATTCTATATACTGAAAAATCCTACTCTTTTCTATCAACAGTTTCTGACTAAAATTCTATCAAAACTTGTCGGCCCAAGACTTGTATCAAATCCTATGTTTCCGAATGCCGGAAATTTCTATCAAATTTTATTCCTACAGAAATCTTATACTTTTCTACCAACGGCATTTCATTGAAATCCTATCAAACCTTAACGGCACCAATCTTGTATTAAATTCTATGTTTCAGAATCTTGGATATTTCTATCAAATTCTATGTGTTGAAAAATCGTATACTTTTCTATCAACAGTTTCTCAATAGAACTCTAGCAAATCTTATCCTTGCAGAACTTGTATCAAATCCTATCTTACAAAGTTTCGGAGATTTCTATCAATTTCTATCCATCGAGAAATCTTATATTTTTATATCAATAGTTTCTCAATAAATCCTATCAATTCTTATTGACACGGGACTTGTATCAAATCCTATGTTCTATAATCTTAGAAGCTTTAATCCAACCACTTCCGTCGAGAAATCTTACACTTTTCTATCAACAGCTTTTCATTGAAATTCTATCAAATTTTATCCAGCCCAAACTTTTATTAAACCCTGCGTATTAAAATATCGGAAAAATTCTGTTACATTGTATCCGTCGAGAAATTTTCTTCCCTGTAAAAATTTTTTTAGTGCATAATATTTTATAGAGTTTGAATGACAATATCTTGGTAGGAGGGTATAAGATTTCTCGACGAGTGGAATTCGATAGAAATTTTCCAGTTACATAGGTTTTAGTAAAGTTTCAATGGAAAAAATGTTGATTGAAATGTATGTTTCAATGAGAAAATATTGATAGAAAAGTCTAAGATTTTCCGACGGACAGAATTTCGTAGAACGCTTTAAGCGTGCGTATTAAAGTGGATGGGAATATGGGATGTCATAGTTGATAAGATTGAATTAAATTTTTATGAAAAATCGTATAGAAATTACTGGAAATAGAAATGGATAGAAATTGGTTGCCCTTCTATCGAGACAACGTGGGACACTGTCGACAAAGATCATTATTCATTTGGAAGACTTTCTATCAAGAGCATTTGATAGAAATATCAAGGAAATTCCTGAAATTTCGGATACAGAAAACGGATAGAAAAGTATTAAATTTTCTGTTGTCAAATCCCATCAAACATTTTCAGCAGGAAAGAGCTCTCGCTTATCAGCCTCTCCAAGCTACCGATTTTTATAATATTAAATAAAATATTTTAATTGAAAATCAACACTATTGCATTTTCCATTGAATAGACCCGATATTTAGTATACGAGGTGTTTCCTATAGCATATCTTCTAAATAGATTTCTCATATCACTCATCAATCTTTGAAATTACATAGCTGGAATAAATGAGCTCTACATCATAAGAAAAAACAATTTACCTAATAATTTCCAATCCATTAGCTCGACGTGCTAAATTCGTGCTGATAATCATTCGATTTCGAGGCACGATCGCCCTCGGAACTATAATTTATAATTTAACGAGAATAGAGATTAGCTCGGGAAGAGATATTCAGTAAGAGCTGCATTACCTGGAGCACATCGGCACCAAAGGCGTTACGGTCTCGATAAGGGTTCACTTATCGTCGGTTAAAAGTCACCGTACATCGTTTTGACATTCACGTTCGCAGATGCCCACAGAGCCAGTTTACAGGCAGCTCTGACTAACCGCGTACCAATCGAGAACTAACCATGGGTAACCTCGGGTTATTCTGCGGCATGGACACTCAAGTAACCACAGTGAATGTTCGTTAGGCTTGATTATGTTTCAGGTTCTAGGATTCTTATAGTCCAGTCATCACGTAGGAAGAACGGGTGATTTGATAACATAAGCTCCCCATGACTTTTTTTAAGTTGTATGCCAAGGTAGAAAAGTGTGGAGAAAAACAGTTTATAAGAAATGTGTGATGAAAAGTGTCACCGGAGTGAGAGAAGCCTGAAACAAACGATCTTGGATACTAATGGACCTTCGTGGAGAGCTTTACTTGGTGGATGTGATTAGAGTAAAGAGTATGGATCTTACCATATGAAGTTCTCAGTCAGATTGCGTCTTCTGGTGTTATCTATGATATATGACGACTTTATGAAGCTCTTTGCTTGGAGTGATTGCTGGAGAGATTGATCAGCGACCTGTGTCGGGGCGGTGTTGCGGAACGAACGTGTTTCTTAAATAAGCTGCACGGGAAGTCTAGATTGATTTAAAATTTATACCTCGTCCTACACTTCTCTTTCTCACTTTTTTCATAAATGAGTTCCTTGATTTCCGGAAGTATAACGATGCTAGAACCAAGTGATTTACGATTACCCCGGTTATGCGAACTGGCAAGCCGCGAGTAATTCACAGTAATTCAAAGTAATCCAATTGTAATCCATACAATTTGAAGTAATCAACGTGTAATCCGGCATAATCCGGAGTAATCCACGGGAAATCCAGAGTAATCCGCCTATAATCTAGGGTAATTTAGTTAATTCAAAGTAATTTAGGCAAGCCAAGTAATTAACTTGTAACCTAGAGAGTTTTTGTTAAAAACTGATATTTTCAGTTGAAAATTCATGTATTTTGTTGAAAATTCGTCCTTTTCGGTAGAAAATTAATCTTCTTCGTTGAAAATTTATATTTTTTAATGAAAATTTAACTTATCTTGAATAATTATTCTACTTCGTAAGAAATACAACAATTTTGTTAAAACGTAATTCTTTTGGTTGAAAAATCAACTGTTGTAACGTAATTTCGTTTTTTTTAGGTTGAAAATTGATCTATTTTGATTGAAAGTTTAACTGATTTGTTGAAAGTTCATTTTTCTGGTTAAAGATTTTTTATTTTAATTGAAAAATGAAATTGGTTTCTTTGAAAATTGAACTATTTTGTTCAAAATTCGCTTTTTTGGTTCAAAAGTATTTTTTCTAATTGGAAATTAGAAAATTAATCTTCTTAGTTGAAAATTCAACTACTTGGTTGAAACTTGAACTATTTTGTTTAAAATTCATTGTTTGGTTGGGATGCATCATTTTAGTTGAAAATTCATTTCTTTGGTTGAAAATTTAACTATTTTGTTGAAAAATCGTTGGTTTTTGGATTAAAAATTTATTTTTTCACTAAAAATGTAATCATTCCAGTTGAAGATTCATCATTTTAGTTGAAAATTCATTTCCTTGGTTGCAAATATAACTATTTTGTTGAAATTTTGTTTCTTTTTTGTTGTAAAAAACTAACGTTTTATTTTGCAAATTTTTTGTTTGAAAAATCAACTACTTGGATTCTTGTTTGAAAAAGCCACTATTCCAATTTTGGTTAAAAATCTATCCTTTTTAAGGCAGGATTCTACTTTCGAACGCGCGAAAAAATGCTATTTTTGTACATTTTTTGATAACACATTGAGAAATACACTCATGAAGGGTTTGTTATGCTTAATAAATATACTTTCAAAATACATTTCAATGGCATTTTCTCGAAACCAGGTTTTTTACCGCTTGTTAAAAATATCTCTGAAACTACCAAATCGATTGGTCTGAAATTTTTACCACATATTCTATACATATACATCAACCGGTGGTAGCAGATTCATATGAAAATTTTTATTTTATTATTATTGTTTTCTAAAAAATAAGCAAAAAATGAGATTTGTTATTTATTTCGAATTGCCGCCATTTTTTTTGTATATAAATGAAAAAATCTGCTACCGCCGGTTGATGCATATGTATAAAATATATGGTTAAAATTTTAGACCAATCGATTCGGTAGTTTCGGAGATTTTTTTAACAAGCGGTAAAAAAGGTGGTTTCGAGAAAGTTCCATTTAAATGTATATAGAGCGCATAAAATAAACTAAAACAAATTTTTTAATGTATTTTAAGAGAATATATTATTTCAGAATAACAAACCCTACATCAATATCTTTCTTAATGTTTTCAAAAATTATGAAAAATCGTCTTTTTGGGTAGAAAATCAACCTTCACTATTAAATTATCTATTTGTTTGAGGATTCAACTGGATTCAAATTCATTTTAGTTTTTCTTAAAAATTAAGTTTTTAAACTGAAAATTCATCGATTCCATTTTTGGTTGAAATCTTGTCTTTTTTAATTTAAAATTCTACTATTTTGTTACAAATTCATCGTTTTTGATTAAAAATTAACGTTATGAATTTTGATGAATATATTTTGTTGAAAATTCGTCTCTTTGGGTAGAAAATTAATCTTCACTGGTGAAAATTCATCTAATTGTTTGAGGATTCAAATAGTTTGTTAAAAATTCGTATTTTTTCGTTGAATTAAACTGGTTAAAAATTCGTTTTCTTTTCAACTAATTTTTTTAACTAAAATTTCAACTGTTTGGTTGAAAATTCATGTATTTTGTTTAAAGGTCGTCTTTTGGTAAAAAAAACTATTTACCTATTTTGTTGTTCATCTTTCTTGGTCGAAAATTCGACAATTTTGTTAAAAAAATCTTTCTTGGTCTAAAATTCAACTGTTTTCTTAAAAATCCATCCTTTTGGATAAGAAATTCATCTTTTAGATTATAGTTCACCAGAAGGTCACGTAGGCATATAAGGCTGAAATCGTCAATGAGGGATGACGGGGGGTGAAAACTGACCCGAAATTGGTTACGTAGTTTATGTGCGGCCCCTAATGTAAATCCAAAAGCCCGACTAGCACCCACCTAGGAATTTTGTCGAAAAAATAGCCCTAATCCAGATAATCCTGATAATTATTTATATCCCTAAATTAGGTCTTTAAAGCAGATTTGAAATATGACCGTAAAAGTACGCCAAGCTTGATTAATAGCCAATGTTTCACGCAAAGCACCAACCACAGTCTGACCACAGCTACAAAACTTTCGTGTCGACGACCCATACGTAATATCGCGTGCACAGTAGCTCAAGAATTTTAAATCTTTCGTCTTCTGTAGATTGCTACTGTGTGGTATTGGTTGTAAAAAAAGTCAACAGGTTGTCACGAGTATGAACTTTCTCTTCAAAGCTAAATATTCCAAAAAGTATTTTATGTTAAAAGCGTCTATAATCCAGGGTAACCGGTACAATGGTTGCCCCCCCCCCTCCCGAAATTATTGGCCACATCATTTAAACATGCTTATATGAATGAATATTCAGAAATAAAATTACTAATAAACAGTGCAAGATGCAGCGCAACAATAGCTGTGCTTAAATGCCAGAATAAGTAAAACTGGTGATTCTGTATGAGTAAGGAATGTCAACGAAAGCTGTTGAGGTCAGGTGTGTTCGCTTGTTGAAAATGATTATTTGTTTGATAGTTACGGTAGATTTAACTAAAAAAATTAGATTTTAATTGAATTTGGTGAATTGAGATACATGATATTAGTATTATAACCTTAAAAATATGTCTATATTTCGATAAATAGATGGCCAATTATTGTCATCGTGAATAAAGCGGAAACATAATGATTGGCCACAATATCTGAAAAGCAAAAGACTAATATATTTGCATACATTCATTTTAAAATGCTTAAACTTTTTATAGACTATGTATATAATTTTTTGTCACTTTTTCTGAAGAATAATAAGTGGAAATCATGTCAAAAACAGTTTTTGACCTCTGCTCATTACGTGGCTTAGAGGCTAATCACAGGCCAATGCCTGTATTCAATACATTTCAGTAGCCAACCATACAATCGTTGGCCTGTGCTAATTACTATGTCTTCGTGGCCAATCATTGTGTTTTTTGACATTATTGTTAATTGCTTGAAATGTAAATTATTTAATGCTTTTAGCGCTGAACTTACTATGGTGATTGAATTTTTATAAAATTTCCACTGGAAAAATTCCGAAGGTGGCCAATCATTGTATTGATCACTCTGTATAATTTAACGAATTACCATATAATTTATATAGCTGCTGTAGATCATTTTTCAACCATTTCTTCTAAAATACGTTAAAATACTAGTGAGCAATGAACAGATCTGTAATTTACCGCGGTCGACTAATTAGATCCCTGTCGGGTCGTATCTATCAATCCTCAATTAGAATCCCGTTTCCAGCTAATTGCCAAGCGGCCTTATATCACCATGTCGGATTAATTCGCACGTCCTTCTATGGGTGGTGATTCAAGAGTCCGATTAAGGAAACTTCCGGATGAGTGTGATCCGATAATTGAACATCCTAGCATCCCTTTCCTCTAACGTACAGGAATGATTGAATTTTTTTCGACATTCAGGAAATTTACATGACTTCATTAGTCGATTTCTTGTGGTTCGTTTTTTCTGACCCACTACGTCGGGGATCACAGTAAATGGAGGAATAAATTCTTTCAAATAAAATAACTATATTACGTTGAATTTCGAAAGCTTCAAGTTCAATTCTTAACCAAACAGGTGAATTTTCAATTAAGGATATTAATTTTCAAGGATAAAGACGAATTTTTAAGTAAGATGATGAATTTGAATTTTCTTAACAAAGTACTTTAATTTGCAAACCAAAAAAGAAGAGTTTTCTAAAAAAAAAAAAAAAAAAAAAAAAACAGTTAAATTCAACAAAAAAGATAATCTTCCACTAAATCATTTAATTCACTACCAATATATGTTGTTGAATTTTCCGCACAAAAAGACGAATTTTCAATAAAACAGATAAATTTCTACCAAAGAGATGAATTGAAAAACTTATATTATGAATCTTTAACCAAGAAAATGAATTTTTCAACTTTAAAAATATAATTTTCTACAAAACGATTGATTTCGACCAAAAAGCATACAATTTGAAGAAAGTTGTTGATTTTTAACAAACTAATTAAATTTTCAACCATTTAATACAATTTTCAAACATAAAAGATGAGTTTTCAACGGAAATTGTAATAATTGATATTTCACCTAAAAAATAGTTAAATTTTCAATTAAACTGATGAATCTTCAACCAAAAAAAAATGAATTTTCAACTTAAATAATAGAATTTTCTTCAAAGCAGTTGATTTCAACCAAAAAGCATACAATCTCAACAAAATTGTTTATGTTTTAATGAAATAATCAAATCCTTAACCAAATAATACAATTTTTCTACCACTAAATATAAGTTCTCAATGAAAAATGTATCAGTCGATATTTCAAACAAAAAAAAATTAATTCAAATCACAAATAGATGAATCTTCAACCCAGAAAAAAAAATTAATTTTCAAATCAAAACGAAGAATTTTCTAAACAATAGTTGATTTTTTAACCAAATTGTTGAATTTTCAAGCCAAAAAGATGAATTTTCTAAGAAATAGTTAAATGAAATGTCATCAGAACAGCTCATTTGCGAATGAATAATTGAATTTTCTACCAAAATATTTGAATTTTTAACACAAAAAGGCGAATTTTCAACTAAAACGAAGAATTTTCAAACAAAAAGACTAAATAAATTTTCAACTTGAAAATAGAATTTCCAACAAAACAGTTAAGTTATGACCAAAAAGCATGCATTTTTAACCAAATTATTGATTTGTTAACAAAATAATTAAATCTTCAACCAATTAATAAAATTTCTGCCATTACAAATGAATTATCAACGAAAAATGTAATAGTTGATATTTCAACTAAAAAGTATTTTTATTTTAAATAAAAAGTAGTTGAATTCATCTAAAAAAGACGAATTTTTCACTAAATATTTAATTGATCAACCAAAAAAGATTTTTCAGTCAAAAAAGGACAAAAATTGTTGAATTTTCAGTCCATGCGTTAACTTTGTTTTATATTGCAATAAAGAAATATTTCTTAGCTGTTTAGCAAATGCAAATCATATTGAAATAAGAAGTTTTTCTGTCTGATACATAAATAAAGTTTTTTCTATACCGGCGCCAGACTCACCTTTAATCACGAATCTGATAAATAAATTATTGACTTTTGTCGTTCCTTGGAAAAAACAAAGGAAAATAATACAACGTTTTTCTTCGTCAAGATTTTTTCCACCTTAGTCCCCTTATTGACAAAATGACATCTAACAGTAAATCTGTGCATCATTTAGACAGCATACTCATATCGCAATTTGTCATCGCCCTTGATCGAAGTCCGTGTGACACAAACAGCTTTCTTCCTCCTTGTCCCTTTTTTGCCATACCCGTACCATTTTTTGGCTCACGAGAATCGAGATAAAAGAGAGCCGATGTAAATATCAAAGTTTACCATTTTTACGTTATGCGGGTCGCGGCGCCATGCAGATGAGCGGCAAAGTCTTCACTAATTTATAGCGAGAGTCGCTACAATATTATTCACTTGTCGCCGTATATAATGAAGTCGGTCTCTGCTCTTCTCAATACTTAAAGTGACATGGGTAGACACACAAAAACTATCCCTGCTTTTCATTCTTTTAATTTATTCATAATCTATTTTCAATTTCATATTTTCAAAATAGCAACAGTGAGGGACCGCCCATAAACTACGTTACCAATTTTAGGGGGGGGGGGGCAAAAACTACTGTTGGTAACAGGCGGGTCAGTGAAAGTAACGTTATGAACAAAGATAAAATTTAGTACGTTTCGTGATGATACATTTTAACAAAGTTTGCGAATTTTGCGAAAAATGGCCCTGCAACGGTACAGTATAATAATAACTTAATAACATCACAAGGTTTAAAATCACTTTCATATTTCAGACTTTTTCCCCTTCTGTAAAGAAGTTTTCTATTTTCCTCTGTTTTCAAGAAACTCCTTTTCTCGTTTTTTTACTTGAACGCGAACTGAAGTTATAGAATCCAATAAGAATATCCAACTATTTTTGGTTCAAACTTAATTTTTTTTATTAAAAATTCTATTACTTGGTTTAAAATTTAATTATTTTGTTTAAAATTAACTATATTGTTAAAAAGTCATCTTTTTTTCTAAAATTAAACTACTTGCTTGACAATTTAACTAATTTCATCAACTTTTTCTTACATAATATTGATCTATTTGGTAGAACATTTAATTATTTTGTTTAAAATTCGATTGATTTCTGGTTGAAAAATAATGTTTTTAAACTGAAAAGTTAACTATTCCATTTTTTGTTGAAAATTTAAATATTTTGTTGAAAAAATAGTTAGTTTTGGTTCAGAATTTATGTTTCAACTAAAAATGTAACTATTACATTTATGGTTAAACGTTGATATTTTAAATTAAAAATTGATATTTTCTAGTTGAAAATTCCACTATTTGGTTAAACGTTTGTCTTTTTATGCATAAAATTAATCTTCTTTGTTGAAAATTGATCTTTTTTGCCTTCAAAATTCAACTTTTTTTTAAATCATCTTTATTGGTCATGATAGAAAAGTCATATTGCTTGGTTGAAAATTCATCTTTCTTGGTTGAAAATAAACTTTTTGTTGAAAATTCAACTGTCTACTGAAAAACTTGTCTTTTGGTTTGAAAATTGAACTATTTGGTTGAAAATGTTTTTGTTTTCATTTGAATTTTGTTTGTTTTTTAAAGTCATCTTTTTTTTAAATTCAGCTGTTGAGTTGAAAATTCGTGCTTTTGGATTTAAAATCCATCTTTTAAAGTAGAAAAGTCATCTTTCTTGGTTAAAAATTAACTTTTTTGTTGATAATTCTACTGTTTTTGAAAAAATTGGTCTATTTGGCTTGAAAGTTCAACTAATTGGTAAAATGTTCAACTATTTTGTTGAAAATTCGTATTTTTTGCTTAAAAGTTCAACTATTTGGTTGTTAATGCAACTGTTAGGTTAAAAATTGCTTTTCTTTTTGTTGAAAATTCGTCTTTTTATGTTTAGAATTCAACTCTTTTGATAGAAAATCTTTGTTGATTGGAAATTCAACTGTTTTGATAAAAATGCGTCATATTTTGACTTGAAATCTTAAGAATTTAAAGCGTATTCAATACGGTATCTACATTAATTATTTTCATGAAAAATCGACCTGGAATCGCGAAAAAATGCAGACTAAACGTGAAATCCGTGTTAAGCCGACGGCTACGTTACTTGGGGGGGGGGGAGGTAATACAAAACTGCGGGCGTCAACGAGGGGGGGGGGTATCAAAAATATCCCAAAATTGGTAACGTAGTTTATGGACGAAGAATAGGATTGATTAGAATTGACAATCCAAGTGAATAGGATTTAATAAAAATTACATTGACTATGAACACAGCATTGATGATGTAAGAGGCATGTCAACAAGTTTTATAAGGTTTTAAAGCTTTTAGAGTATTTAAAAGGATTCCGAAAAATTTCAAAGATTTCAAGCATGTCTAAGAGATTTCAAACAGTTTCATCAGATTTTGGAAGATTTCAAAATTATTGAAGAAAGTTGAAGAGATAATACATCAATTTTATATTTGCAAAATATCAACAGTCATGGCAACGAGCGCAATAAAAGAATAGGATTGATTAGAATTGATAATCCAAGTGAATAGGATTGAATAAAAAATACATTGTCTGTAAACACAGCATTGAGGATGCAAGAGACATATGGAAGAGTTTCCAGCGAGCGATTCGCACGTATTGATAAAATTGTTGTCGTTTATCAGAACGATCGTACCGATTGCCATGGCAGTAGCCGAACAAAAAGAAGCAATCGAATGTAAAGCTTTGTACTGATTATAAATGGACTAAGCCCGCCTACCATGTCGGAAACTCTATATTCTGCAGTAGCCCCTGCAGAAGAATTCCACCGTGGACATTGATCCTTCCTCCGCTGCCACCATTCATCTGTCAGATGCTCCAACATCGCTGGAGAAGATAACCACCTTGTGAAGGTTACTTCCGAGGAAACGACTTTGTGCTCAGCTTCCGATCTTAGTCCGAACAATCATCTGCCATATATTCCTCCATATTCCTGATCAAATCATGTTTGTCATCACAAAAAAACTTATAATGACATAATCTATCTCACCTGACAAGCATTAAATCAAAGGTAATTTATGGATGAAGGACTGTACTTAAAAGGGTCGATTTATTATTAAGAATCTCTTTGGCTACTTGAATTAGAAACGAGTTCGCTGAAACCAAAGGTGTCACGTATGGTCCCTAAGACTCAGGAACGTCAACTGGTCCTTCCGAGATGGAACCTTATCGATTGGACAAGTCGACCTTTTGAACCTTTCGAACCAATTCCTGAACTGTGAATCAGAAGTGCAATGACATATATACTCGTAATCTCAATTTTATATTTAGATGCGTTTTACATGCCTGTAATTATTGTGTTGCAAGTGTCTGATTGGAAGATACATTTTGACGAAACATGCTTTATTGCTACCCACATAATGTTTCAGTATATACGTGTTAACAAAAATAGAGGCATAATGCCCCACTTCCTCGCCACCATGACAAACAATTAAATACAGCAGCAAGCGCAATGAAGATACCAGTTGCAACTTATCAATCGAGTAAACAATAAGTGAAATCATGAGAACCATATTTTTCTACCTTCTCGTGGCATACTCTGCCTATAAAGTAAGTTCACCGATTTTTTATTCAAAATAACTTCAGAATCTTCCTCTTTTATTTGTATCTTTAAAAACTAAATAAAATTATTTCCAGGCCTCATGTCTATCGAATAATGTGATCGATGATACCAATATTATAAATGAGTTAAAGATAGCTGCTCGTTCTATGATTAAAGACCTTAGTCAGTATCAAAATAAATACCTATCTGATTCAAAACTCAATTTAAAAGAAGTTCAAGACGATTCGTTGACCAAAACGAGCGGAACTGTGAAATATGTGACTAACAGCATTAAGGTAAAGTGATTCAGTTTCACATACTTTGAAAATTCTTTCTAAATTTCTTCCTCAATATTTAAAAACTAAATAATTAATTATTAATTATTTTTAAATTGTTCATTCGACGGTCCCGAGCCATTTTGACGTATCTCCAGCAAATGCGTTAAAACTGACGTATCTCGTTGTCATGTTGGAAAAGTATCGTAACTCGCAGCATCAATACCACAGTGTAGTTTCTCTTGATAGTGTTTTAAAAGTGTCGTAACTCTTTTTCTATGTTTTTGAAAACGGAGCAATCCAAAATTCAAAATTGATTTAAAAATAATAAATCAATTTATACTTCAATTTTTCAAGTATAAAACATTAAAACGTGTCAGTAGATATACGTTAAATACTATACAAACTTCAAAATGCTGAAGAATTTTTTTTAAATGTTTATTATAATCAGAAAAAAAAACAAAGTAATTTTTTCCATGAGAAACATTTTTTTCGATAATCGAATTTATTTGATTTATCATATATTATATTTATAATTCATAAAACATTTAATGTTTTTATTCTTAGAATAACTAACCGAAAATTCTCCTAAAAGCTCTAGAAATGCAACGAAATCATTTGATGAAATTTATAAAATAATCCTCATCTAATATCACTCATCATCCTTGTTGGTTCTATTTTTCTCCGAAAATTGAAAATAATTGAATTATTGATAATTTACGCGTCAACAAATTGACAAAATTACCGTTAAAAATAACTTTACAGTTCAGACTCAATATTAGATCCAAAGGTGAAAAATTGTGTTTGAAAAAATTCTAACAAAACAACTGAATGTTTCGACAAGATTGAAACGCACTCTACAAGTCAAATTTGATTTATTTTTACAGTTGACTATCATAACATTTTTAGCTCATCTTGGTTGAAATCTACATTTAAAATCTCTTCGTCGATGATGCCTCTCTCACTTAAATTGACGTTTTAATTCACTGACATGTCTATTTCTGACAGATTTAAACATGAAACATCGAAAGAAGTAACACCCTTTCAACTGTTTTCTCTTTATACGTTACTTCGGTTAATGTAAAAAATTCTTAGGCGACAGTTGCGACAGTATGAAATGGAAAAAACTCGACAAATCATAATTCGCCCAACTTTCAATAACGTCGAATTTTTTCTATTAATTTTTCATAAATTGCGTAATATTACCATTAAATTGACAAAATTCCAGTCCAATAGACTATATGAATATCAATACGTCCTTAAAAAACGATTTAAGACACTTTTAAAACACTATCAAGACATACGACAATATGGAATTGGTGCTGCGAGTTACGATATTTTTCCAACGCGACAACGAGATACGACAGTTTTAACGCATTCGCTGGAGATACGTCCAAATGGCTCGGGACCGTCGATATGATACTTATCAGTAATATATTTATCGTCTTCAAATTTTCTACAATTTTAATTGAAAATTATGGTTTTGAATGTGCAGTTCTAAAAGTTTAATTTGTATGTCCTTGAAACTAAAGATTTTTCTTAAATTAATTTTTAGATTAATTTTTGTAAATTTGGAATTTCACAATATTTTACTTTCAAAGTCAAATATAAAAACGTCAGGACAATTTCACAATTAAATATTTCAAAATTTTATATTAAAAAACTTGATAGTCAGTTTTGAATTTAATAAAATTAAGCTTAAAACTGTACGATTTCAAAAATTGGAATCATATCACAGCAGTCTTGTTTTGTATTATTTATTTTTATTTTTAATGTGATATCTTACAATTTTCTGATTGTTAGTTAAAGATTTAAACAAATAAACAATTTAAAATTGAAAAATATTTAATCAATAGATTTCAAGAATGTGGTAATAATTATAAAGGAAGATTTGAAATTCAAAAATTAAATAAAACAAGATAAAAATTAAACTTTCTGAAATTGATACATGATTAATTGAATAATTTTGGTAATTTCAAATGGTTACAATTTTAGAGTTCTGAATTTTCATGTTGAACGCTAAATATTTTATTTTTCCCTTTCATGGGTTTCAATTTTGCAATTTAAATTTAATTGTTTGAATTTTGGAACCTATAATTAGCAATTTAAAAGTTATTAATTTTTTAACGATTTAAATTTACCTAAAATAATTGAAATTTTAAAGTTTTTGAGTATAAAAAAGTGTTAATATCAAAATTTTTGATAATTAAAATTTTGTTCCGAGCAGAAATTTTTTCATTTTTAGTGTCTTCCATTTAAAATTAATATTTATTTTTAACGTTTTTTTTTAAATAATTCAATTCATTTTTTGATTTTAGAAAAATTTGTCTCATCAGCTTTAATATTAAATTATAATGTTGTTATGTAGTAACAATTTAAAATTCTAGAATTTCAGAAGCTTTGACTTTGAAAGATTCAATTTTGTTTTAAAATTCAAATTATCAAATGTTAATTGCTCTGGATTTAAAATTATTCAAATTCAAAAGTATTAAATTTTTGAATTTTGAACGCTTTTAATGATAAATAATACAATTTCAATGCCATTTAATTTTAATTGATCTATTTTCAAAAATTCGAATCTTAAAATATTCCATTTTTAACGTTTTGACATTATCCTATTTTTAAAGGTTAATTCCGAAATAATTCAATTTCGTGATTCTTTAATTTAAAAAAATGTTTAATTTTTAGCGCTTCGAATTAGAATCTACATAATATTATTCAACTACTTTTTCTAATTAAATTATAAATTATTAATTATTGTGTAAAAAATGTTTAAGACATAATATTCAAAAATTGGTTAAATAATGGATTTTTAAATTGTTTATATGATAATAACAAATCGAAATTAATCGATTCTTTTTTTAATGAATTTGGATTTATTATTCTGGTCTATGCCGCATTTATTAGGTTCTCTTACCTAAATTTATCAATTAGAAATTTTCCCAGACATAAAAAAAGATAATTTTATTCTTCTTATAAATTGAAGTTACACGCAATGACGAATATTGCGTCTCATTATTATTATAACATTCTCATCCTATAATGATAAGGTTTTTGTGTAATTTATGTAAAATTTGACTCCCCCCCCCCCATTTTTGTCAAATGTCCAGGTTTTGAGACCCCCTGAACCCAAAAAACAGGTTTTTACAAAATGTCTGTCATTATAGAATAAAAATTCAAAAAGTGAGCACATTTTGAAAATTTTTCAGAACAATTTTCATTCAATATTTCAAAATTCTATGGACGGATATTAATAGTACTCAAAAAGGCGAACAAAATATTCTCATGATTTTTTTGGATAGAAGGAAAATTACGATATGAAAAAAAGTCACGAGAAGAAAAATATTTCTTTTTGAACACCCTACAATATTGTTATAAGACTTTTTTCAATTTTCCTGAAAAATCGAAAATTCAAATTTTTATCGCACAAAAAAATAAGGAAAAAAAAATTACATTTTGCGATCAAACTATACAAGATACGAAAAAAGATGAATGGACAAAAATTGTGCAATCAACAAACATCTACAAATTTGTTATGAATTACTTTTTAATGCGATGCGTGGTTTTTGTTTAATTTGTATAAAACTGATTTAAGAATAAAATTAATTAAATTTTCGGACAAACGACACAAACCACGAAAAAAATTAATAGACAAAAGTTCCTCATACAAAAAGGAACTAAACAAATTTGTCATGAATAATATTTGGAAAAAACACACAACATTCGAACAAAAATTAATAGAAAAAAGTTGTTCTACCAAAAATAATCTACAAATTTGTTAAAAACTTTTGTAATAAAATTTTTTTTAGAACCACTTCACGTTAAGATGCGTATTTTTGGTTCAAATGGCAAACAATAATCTTAAAAGTAAACAAATTAAATATATGGAAAAAGCACATAAGTTGCAATAAAATGTTTAATAACAAAATTGTTTCTTATCGGATGCGCACTTTTTTTAATCATAAAAACAAGACAATGCAAATATGTTTGTTACCATACCAATGCATATGAAGAATTTCAATAATATAAATTTATTGAAATTATACATTTTTCAGGGTAGTTTCTATTTTGAATTTATTACATGGCTGAAAATCAAAAAGTGGACATCTCCCTAGAATATTATCCGCTTGTGTTTAGAGGAATAATTTTTTTATTACAGGGTTTAATTAAGCCCATTTCCGCCCACAATACCATATACCGAAAATAAATTAGGTCGTGGCCCTGATCAGGGCCGAATCTGGCCAAACCGGGCCCAGATTAGGCAATATGACCGGGGCTAGATCCGTGATGAAACGCACGTCTCGATCGGTACCTGATCTGGCCCCGATCCTGTTCAAAGTCATCTTTTAAATTACGGGGCATTTTTAATTAAATAATTAATACATATAAAGAAATAGGTTGAACTATATTATTCATAAACCAATTTTGTAAAATTACATATCACAACTATTTAAATATTATCATCCTTTATTATATTTTATGTCTTATTGTACATTTACTCTTAATTAACCTCTACACTTTCTACCAAATAGTCGAATTTTTTAACCAAAAATACGAATTTTTATGAACGAAGTTAAATTTTCAACCCGAAAAGCTGAATTTTCGAAAAATGAATTATGTACTTACATACACTGTGCTCTAAGGTAGCGAGACCTGAACCTACCAACACAAGAGTAAAATTAATGCTATTAGATTAGATTAGATAGAAAAAACTTGGAATTTTGAGGGAATTTTCTTCAGAATTTGGGTAGACACCCTGAAAAGGTAATAAATAGGATTATTGGATAATACTTAATTTAAACCTAATATCTTCATAAAGTAAGTTTAGATTTGTATGTTGAATACGTTAGCAAAATTATTATTGTACTAAATACTAAGGTGTATATTTTGTTTTGTGTTTCAGGTACGTTTGACTCATACACTGGATTATTTTCTATTCCAAAATACAATTTGATGCTCTTATTGGTATGTAAAAGATGATATTGAACAATTGCAAGCCCTTTAAATGAACAATTTTTCATTCAGACTGAGTTTTTTCAATTGAATTTTTAAATAAATAATCAGGGTGCTTAATGTTTTTGCAAAATGTAATATAAAATTATGTGATAATGCTTTTTCAGTTATAAAAGAAACTTTATAGTGCTATTATTATTATTATGTATATCAAACTTCTTCTTAATATTTTCACTAATCTCAGGAAAATATATTTTATTAAAAATATTAATATGTTAAATATTCATTGAATTCTTAAGCATGAAAATAAAATAAAAATGAACTAAAAATTTGTTTTATTTCATATGTGAATTCACGGACTTTAGGCAAATATTTAAGAAATTATTTTTTATGTGTTTAGTACTATTAATTTATTTTAATAATTTGTTTGAATAATCGATAATAATAATTAGCATATTCAAGAATATTCTGTAATACTAATTAATTAACATTAAGTCCAAAAGTTTTCAAATTTTGAGGACTGTTAAAATAGGTTACAAGAACAATAAATCTCATTTTGCAATCCACTTGGAGGTCTAGAACGTATTAAAAATCCTAACATTCTGATATTTTGCACAACTATTCCAAAAAAATGTCAAAACTCTTGCAAATTAGCCTCAACGTTTTAGGGGTTTTAAAGGCGTTCTAAAATTTGTTTCAAAATTTGTTTAATAATTTCGTTCATCTGATAATAACTTTGCAACCGGATATATATCTGAAGCATTTTTCCTTATTCAGCTATACATTTGCAACCCCATACATGATACGGAACCTTGTAAAATTAACAATAATTGTGATGTCATGTTTTTATACATAAAAATATTGTAAAATTTTTGCAAATTGGACAAAATATTCGAAAAATTTCTTTGTATATAGCTATAAATTTATGTCGTTTGACGGGTACTTTGAAATTTCGATATTTTAATAGCATTTTTCATAGATATTCGAGGGTGGTGGTTCATATGGGAATAGTAAACAAAATCGCAATTTTACGGGAGAGCAAACAAAAATTTTGTTAACTCGAAATTATGATTAAAAAAGAAAAATGTTTTGCTGAATTGAGGTCAAACTAGTTAGATTAGAAAAAGTTATCTAATTTAGAGGAGGTCGAGACTCCAAGGCAGACTATGTGCCACTTACCCAATTCGTATCTAACCATATTTTTTCATAATAACTTAAGTCAACACGAAATGAGATATCAAGTTGAGGATTAAGAAATTAAATAAATGGAACTATGGAACGTTTGTATACTCAGAATGAAAATTTTTTTGTGACAAAAAAACCGTTTCCTTGAATATATATAAAAATTTTATTGAATCAAACAAATTTTGATCGATTCAACAAAATATTTGATTGACCTAACACAATTTTTTGATCGATTAAAGAAAATATTAAGTATTTGGTTAATTTAATTTTCTTCACAACACATTTTACAAACTTCTCCCGGTTTTTTTTATTATCCTAAAATAACGATTTTGGAAATTGCTAAAAAATTTTATTTTGAGGTTTGAAAGTTTTGTTACGGCTAAGCTAAAATTACTTTCATTATTCGACACCGCTGAATTTGAACTATTTTTTAATTTAATTTTCTTGTAAAAAATTGTCAATAATTGTTAATTCAAAATTAATTGATTAAAGTGTTTAACTAATAAGCTGTGTAATTTGACATCTTCAAAGTTTAAAAATTCTGACCTTTTTAAATAATTTAGTTGCTATTTAATCAGTAAGATTATGGTTAATGACTTTTTTTTGTTAAGAAAATGAAATTAATCAAATATGTCAAAATCCAAATTTGGCGGTATCGAATAAAGAAAGTCAGCTTCCCTCTCCGCCAATGAAATTTGCAAGATTTTCGACCAATGCAAAATTTACGGACTAATTAGATCAAGGACTGATTTAAATACACTGTAAAGTCCAGATTTTTGCGTTTTTTTCTAAGAGGTATTCTTTTTATAAAATATTGAAGCACCTCTGAGTTGTCAAGTTTTTAAGCAAAAATCCACCATTCATGGTAAGTGTTGGTTCTCAAAAATAATTATTTAAATTTAAATATTGATATTTACCTTAAAAGTGTATTTTTTATGTTTTTTTAATATATAAAAAAATATTTAAAGTAAGATCTCGGATTGTTCCAACTATTTGGTTGAAAATGCATGTATTTTATTAAAAATTGGTCTTCATGGGTAGAAAACTAATCCTCTTGGTTTAAAATTTAACTGTTTGTTCTAAAGTTGAACTAAATTTTTAAAAATTAATTTTTTTAGTTGAAGATTAATCATTTGAGTTAAAAATTAATTTCTTTTGTCGAAAATTAATTTTTTTAACTAAAAGTTTAAGTATTGGGTGTTTGGTTGAAAATTTATTTGGCTTTTTAATTGTACATTTAGTTGAAAAATTATTTATCTTCTTGAGAATTATCTCTTGGTAAATATTAATCCTCTTGGTTAAAAATTTAACTTTTTGAATGAAAATTGATGCATGTTGTTGAAAATTCGTCTTTTGTGGTAGAAAAATATTCTTTTTGTTTAAAATGCAACCATATGGATGAAAATTAATCTGTTTTAGTTGAGAATTCAAGTATTGTATTCAAAATTCGTTTTTTTTTTGTTTCGTTAAATTAAACTATTTTTTACGTAAATTTGAAATCTGTTTTGTTGTAAATGTCAAATATACATTATTCGTTGAAAATTGAACTCCTTCGTTGAAAGAACTATTTTTTTAAAACTTCAATTTTTTTGTTGGTTGAAAATTCCTATTTATAGTTGAAAATTCATGTCTTTGGTTAAATATTGAACTACTCTATTGAAAATTCGTGATTTAATTGGTTAAAAATTATTTTTTCACCGAAAATTTACATATTTGATTAAAACTTCCACTGCTTGGTTGAAAATTAATGTTTTTGTTTAAAATTCGTATTTGTGGGTCCAACATGGAGTTATTTTGTGAATAATTAATCTTTTTAGCTTGAAAATTGAATAATTTGGTAACAAAATCAACTATTTGGTTAAGAATTTATGTATTTTGTTGAATATTCGTATTTTTGTAAGTAAATTTAGCTTCTTGGTTAAAAATGCCACTAATAGGTTAACAATTTCTGTTTTTTTTTTTGAGAATTCGTTTTTTTTTTTTGGTACAAAATTAATCTTCGTTGAATGTTCATCATTTTTTGTTGAAATTCAACTATTTGGTTAAAGATTCGTATGTTTTGGTAGAAAATTTATCTTCTTGGTTGAAAATACAAGTATTTGCTTAAAATATATGTAATTTGTTTATAAGTTTGTGTATAAATAAATATCAGAAAAAAGCGTTACGTTATATGCACGGTTTGTTATCTTAAATTTTGAACAGGAATTAATTTCCAGTATTTTCCCTGAAATATGTGTATGAAGCACACTTCAGAATAATCCTTTAACTATTTTATTGCAAAAAAAATGTAAGCGAGAGTTGCACTATGACTACTTTAAGAGGCCAATCAATTTTCACTTGCAACAGTGTTTGTAATTGCAAATGAATTCTATTCGAAGAATATTCTTGGGAACGAACGCCACCCTGAAATTATTTGCTATACAATGTAGAATGTATAGAAGGAGCTCTCTTTGAACGATTGAAATACACACTGAACCATATCACGAAGTGGATCTTATTGCGCAATACATTGAGAGAATAATTTTCTAAGGAAGAGTGTTCTTACAATTCAGACTGCACGCGAAGTAAAAGCAGATTTCGCATGATATATAATTATTTTTATTTGCTTTTGACTACCCACTTTTTTTTCCTCACAACCTTCGTGTATCTAAAGTAAAATCTCAAAAATGGATTTATGTTATCCAGCGAGCTTTAGTCATTAAAAAAATTATCTTACTAGAAAACAACCACGCGCGCGATTTTTTTGTCTCACGCAATTTGTAAATTAAAATATAACCTTTTTTTAGTACAAAAATTGCTATTTTATCATATTTATTATCTTGAATAAAGGAAACGAAAAGGAGAATATTTTTGATAATTGATGAAAATTGATACCTCAACGTAAATTAGGTCGTAAAATACGAAGGAAACTAAGCAGGACACTAACGACAAAAGCAAGTAGGATCAGACGTTGTAAACTACGTCGGGAATCTGATTACATTTTCATTACGTGAAGTTGTTTTATATCTTAAATTGAAATTTTTAAAAATATATTCTACAAATAATTTATTTTAATGCGAAAACTCGTAGAAAACATTATTCAAAATCAGAAAAATTTGTGTTTTTCGATATAGATTTCAAACAAGTTTCACAATTTTTGAACAATTTAAAGTTATGTTAATATATTTTACCGGAAATCTGTTATTTTAAACCAGCCCTGTGACACTCTGAAATGAAAGTGACGGAAATGTTGAGTACGGCCGAGGGTGGCACTGGCTGTACTTTTAGGCCGAAAA
>JAABKJ010006823.1:0-21549 GCA_011634705.1 Andricus grossulariae
ATATATATATATATATATATATATATATATAATTAGAAAATTTTGTCTAAATTTATGATAATATAAAAATATTAGAAATTTTACAAAAACTTTAGTATAAAAATATGAAGAATTTTTAAGATTTTATTAACTTTCAAACATTAAAAAGTTTTTAAAATTTCGAAAAATGTTATTATTTTTGAAATTTTATAAAATTAAAAAAAATCTTATGAAATTTTCTATATTTTGGTAATTTAGGAATTGCCAAACATTTGCAAATTGTCCAATAAATTTATAAAATATTTGGAAATTTCTCAACTTTTAAAATCTTGAGAATTTTCCAAACTTTCATTATTCAACAAATCACTGTAATTTAGAAAGTTGGTTAATTCAGAATAAATTTTGATTTCTTTGTTTGCTTATTTCCATTTTATAAAATTTTATAAATTTTTGGAAATATTATAAATTTTATAAATTTTTGAAGTTTTATAAAAGATTCATGAAATTTTAAGAATTGTAGGTAATAAGAGATATACCATAAATTTCAGAAAAAATCCTAAATTCATATTAAAGTAAAATTGAGGATTCAAAAACTACTTGATTTCTTAGTTTGTAAAGTTCCATAAATTCACTAAATCCCACTTTTTTGAATTTGATACATTTTTCGATATTTTTCAAATTCATACGAAAATAAAAATACACAAGTCGTAAAAATTCCCCTGCCCCTTGACACATACGACATTTTTGAATAGACATGCATGATTTTTACTCTTTTTTTTTTTTGGTTTCAATACGTACTCACCAATTTTTCTGTAAACTTCTTATTCTCCGAAATTTTTGAAATTTTGAGAGTTATTAAAATTTTTTTAATTTAAAAATTTCAAAAATTCTGAAAATTTTCGAGTTTTTCAAGTTCAATGATTCACAGAAATTTGAAAGCTTCACTTTTATTTAAGGCTGTGTCTGGTCGCCCCATAAATTAGAGGAGTTGGAGAAGGGAATGGACTAGTTTTCCCGAATTTTGGGACGACGAGAAACCTTGTTTATTTCAATACGAATTTAGGACACTTCTGTAAATTTATGATGAATTGCTTATTTACCAAAATTTTTCGTAGAAATTAAATATTTTTGAGAATTTAACAAATTTAAAAAATTGGAGAATCTCTCAACATTCAAACATTTTGAAAATTCAAAAAAAAATCGGTTTATTCTGGAAAATTCATTTTATTTTTATATAAATTTATAACTTGTTGAAAAATTTGTAGTAAATTTTTTATTTAGCAACAATTGTTTCTTTCTTAATTTTTTTGGGATTCTATAAAACGTTTCAAATTAATTTTTTTTTAATTTGACAAATTTAAAAAATTTACCGTTATTTTGCTACTACCAAACCTTTTTTCGAACATTATCGTTCATTTCAAAAAAATTTCATAAATGCTGCCAAAATCTGGAAATATATCTTGAATATCATAATTTCGTCGCCGCGAGATTTTGTGACTTGTACAACTTGCCTGCTTTGAAATCAATTCAATCCGTGTAATATTTTTGAAATCACAATAATCTTTATCTTTTTACAGAATTAAACGCTATGTGGCACCCTTACCTAGCTAGTCAGTTGCCAAATTATATTCCACCAACTCCTCACTTACATATGATTTCTGTACCAGTACCTTCCGGAGCAGGTTCTTCTGAGCCAGTTGGTGCTGTTTCGGAACTAGCAGGTGATTACCGTAACCCACGCATAGATCTACAATATTTGAACAGGGAGATTCATGTGCTTCTAAGAAGGAAACTAGATGGTCGATTGGAGCCAAAAAGATGTGTATTTGCAGAAGGTGGATCTGGCTCTATACCAGATGCTGAATATAAAAAACATAACGACTATTATGTATATGCTGTTCATGGACAGTACGAACTTCTCAGGGTAAAATGCGTGGTATATGTGAGGCAAGCTAATTATCAAGATGCGGCAGAAATTGTGGGAGTTAAGCTTCCACCTTCGATGGAAAAAGCTTCTGATATAACAGGTAAATGAATACGGCACAAGTTTTTGCTTCAACTAGAACCCAAAGGGGAGAATTTTAAAAGCTGAGTTTGCACCTACTCTCTGAAACTGAACAAGTGGAATCCCACTAATTTCCAGTAAAATCTCACTGGTCGAAACAGCCCAAAGTGTGTCACTGACAATCATAGAAATTTAACTAGTTCATTCAGCATAATTTCTTTGATGGTTTAATCAGGAAGATTCACTGGTTACTCTACACCAGTAGTCATCTGGTCGCACGCTTCGCAGTCCATCAGCTGGTTAGATATGACACTTATCATTCATCAGTTTTTTGCTACCCTTTGCCAAATTATCTTTCAATGACAGCACTTTTCTTCCTCAACAATAAAGGAGGGTCGGGCTGCAGTATAATATGACATAATATATTTTGCTTAACTATGGGAAGGCCCGTCATCACGTCAACCTGGCGCGTCGCTCAAAGTCAAACCCAAGGAGCCGAAGGCCTCTCCACGTTCAAGCGAAAGATAATTATATATCCCCTGACTATTGCAGCCAGGCCCCTATCATTTCTAACACAAACGCTAGTAAATAATAAAGTTCCTTTCCACTTATGAAGTGCAAACGAACCGACCAGCGACACGCTTTCACGGGACGACTGGATGTTCATGGCTTGGTCGCGTAGAGCGCCATATCACTGGTTAAGTACATCATTTCGCCCTACTGGTACATTCAGTACCGCTGTTTCAGTTGAGCCACTTACTGGTTCACCCGTTCAAGGTCGAAAAATAACTAGTTCACCAGTGGTGACTCAAAATACTGATGCAATTAGTGACAATTTCACTGGTTCAGTTGAGGAGAGTACTTCAAAAGATCTAGTAGTTTATAATGAAAAATTTGTTGAAATCTTTGATAGATTGATTTTTAAGCTCTTCGAAACCACAAATCTTTATATTTTTTTTCAGAAAATCCAAAACGTCTCGATCCTGACAAATCAAAATGGTTTATCGCTTGTATGGGGTTGGAATTTATGATCCTGCAAGAGCCTAACGGTCTCATGACTAAGGTGACACTTAGAACTAAAAAGAATCGCATTCCGATTCCAAACGCAATTATATCAGGAGTTGTTTTAACTAGCGAGGTTTATATTGGTGGCGCATACTTTTTGGTGTTGAAAAAGGATGGACAACCTGTGGGAGCTATGCTTCCTCCATTCTGGTGGACCACAGAAGTCCGAACGCACGTATTGAGTCATCACCTGCCACCAGTATAAAAAATTCAAATATACCTAAATTATAACCGATGGCATTAGCTGTGCGGTGAATCTCAACTCGAGCGAGTCGTGGGAATTGAGCCCATTCGAGCGCGGTTAGCACTCGGATGGGTGACCGTTTGTGATGTACGCCAGGCCTGTCAAACGAAGTCGTGGAAATGCACGATTCCGTTTTTCTCGCTTAACTAGCCTGATGTATGCCTAAGTCATGTGTTCACTGCGTTTAACTTATATCTAGCGGTAGGTTTGACGCCAAGGATGGCTGTGCACACTTGATGATATCGAATGTCTACAGCCAAATTCGACAGTGGAAAACCGGCTGTACTCGGGAATATGGTTTTCTGCAGTTTTCCCCTTCCCTAGCCGAATGTCCAGGATAATGTGAGTACTTCTAATAAATTCGGATGCAGCCGCGCATTATATCTATAATAACAATAATAACATAATGTTGATCCTATTTGTGTAATATTTTTGTAATATAAATTCCTCAATAAAATTATAATTGATAAAACATGATTAATCATATAACTTTGCTTTCTTAAATGTAGGTAATTGCAAATACCTTTCCATTATTTACAAAACCCTGAAAGAATGAATTGGAAAAATTGTTTGTTTAAGACACATTCATGATTTCAGCTCTTTTTGACGCCTACGAAGTGGGACTAGAGTGATGTCAGAGGTGAATAATGAAAATTATACATCTATGAGCTCGCATTCTACGATAATCAGCCCACCCACCGTAAAAACTGTGAGGAAATTTTGGTTGCAAATAATAGAATTTCGCGGTTAATTGCGGAAAGTTACCACATATAAATGCCCAAATTACAGTAAATCACCAAAAAATGTCATATATTTCGGAAAATTCATGGAAATTTTTTAAAATGAATTTTGGGTATTTTATGGTAATAGAAAATCTGTATTATCATCAGAGAAGGTGACGAATCGAGAAGAGGAAGCCACACATAAAATGGAAATCTACAATATCGACCAAAGTTATATTCTCCTATACAGAAAATATTTTAACGTCAAGATGGAGAATAAACATTTTTATTTAAATTTTATTCAGAAAAATTTCTTCTCCTTTCACTCCGCCGGGATTCGAACACCAGGTCAACTCATTTCCGTTTAGGTGCTCTAACCACTGACCTACAGAGAGATCAGTGGAAGAATTCTTCTTTCTGAAATACGCTTTATTTATCAAGATGTTACCATTCGATTTTTAATACAAAATCTGTATTATCATCGGAGAAGGTAACGAATCAATGATGCAAAAATGTGGGGGAAGTAAACAGAGAGCAATAGAATTTAAGTTAAAATGGTGTAATTTTTAGTAATTCTCTTAGAATTATCATTTACTCTTGAAATTTTCAAACAGAAATGTTAACATTTTTAATAATTTCATTTTAAAATCTTCAACTACGATGGAGACTAAAAATAAATACCAAAATTTTATTCCTTGCAATTATGTAAGAAGGTGAAAAAAAATAAAAAGTGCCTAAATTACCAAAATAGAAAAATTCAAGATAGTCCCTCTTTTAATTTAGAAATAAATTAAATACCAAAATTTCTTTCCTGCAAATTCAATAAAGATGTTAGCAATAAAAATAAAAATTCCTCTCATCATGAGAAAAATGTTAAAAATCAAGAATCTACCCATCTTCAACTGATTTAAAATATCAACCAAAACGTTTCAACGATAAGAACTTCCTTCTACAATTCACAAAAAAATTTAAAGTAATTTTTGTTTCGATTGGATCATTTTTTCCAATTTTCGGCGGACCAAACTAGAGCCGCCATTTTGTTTTCGAAAATCGTGATTTCGAAGTCAAAATCAGCTGCTGACAATTTATTCACTCATTGATTCAATTTTTGTTAATAACATTTTTCATTGAATAAATCACAAGCAGAACCTCAAACAATAAAAAATAAATAACCTCAAGTTCATGAATCTTCTTGACCATTTTTCTTAAGAATTTATTATATTTTCTTAGCCAATATCTATTTTCATCGGAAAAGGATAAATATAAGATCAAATTGTTCAAACTTCAAAAGTTTCATAACCAATTATGGATTTAGCCTCAAAAAACCATTTTTTGACAATTTTAAGGTAACCTGAATTTGTAAAACTTAATTTTCATACCATTTCTAATTAACTGATAAATTGTATTTTAAAATATACTTTTTCACTGTCAGCATATGAACGAATCCCGAAAAGTGGTTAGCCCTTCTAAAAAATTAATGATTTTTCTTAAGATATATCGATTTCCGTTCAGAAATCCAGAACTTACAACCTCAAAAGCTTCAAAATAATAAGATTTCCTCAATACTTGATGACATGATTGATTGCTTGATCACGATTTTTCCTTCAATATATTCAATTCCATGGAAAACCCAAGAATAAAACCTTAAATTTTTTTACACGTGTACATTTTCTACAATATATAATGATTTTTCTTTCAAAACATCCGACTCTGTGGAAACCCCGAAAGAAAACCTTAAATTCTCAAAACGTGTTAGCTATTATCAATATTCGATGATTCTTCTTTTACAATATGTAATTCCCAATGCCGTGGAGAAATACAAATATGAACTTCGATTCAGTAAACTTCTTTGCTTTTCGCCCTTGTGAAAAAAAATATTGGCAATAGAAATAAATTTATTTGAATGGCACGTTTTAAAATGCAAAATTCTAATTGGCTATTTTATAATTTTATCTTTGAATTAACGCTCGATGCACATCACTTTAGTAGATCTGAAAAATACGTTGGTTTATATACGCTGACTTAATGTTCAATTATTAACACTGAAGCAATGACACTTTTGATTTTTGTAACTTTATGAGGTTATGGAACGTCAGATCAATAGAAAAATTAAAAACCGTTGCATGCAATTAAGGTCAATGTAAAATATGCAATAAGGGGACTTCCATAAACTACATAAGTTTCAGTAATAAATCAAGAATTATTGAAAATATTGAAATATGAGGCAGCCTAACTTAAAATTCTCTAAACGCAGAGGAAATAGGGTGATTTCCCACAACATTAGGGAAGTAGAAGGGAAATAAATTCTTTCGAAACAAATTAATGTTGATATCATTTTCAAATAAATCTGCAACGCTCTAGATTCTTGAGATTTCATGTTAGTATCATTATCTACCAAATAGTTGAACTTCAAACAGAAGGTTACAATGTATAGTTTACAATATCCTCTAAAAGCCTTGGTGATATCAAAATGGGATCTCTCTTAGTTTTTGGGGAAATAACAAAGAATGTACGCCGTGACATAGCGTGCCCGGTGCCCAAAAGTTCAAACTCTGAAGTTCGTACATAAGATTATCATATTCGTCTATTGTTCGTCTCTTGTTGTTAAATTTATATACGCTGGGTCACTATTATTGATTAGACGTTGTGACCACTGTTTTGGGTTCGAAATTAGAAATCGAAAATGCTAACCTTCTAGTGTGTTTACCTGGTGTGGCCTTTTGTGTTGGTTGATCTGATTGCATTGAACGATAGTTTAGTTTAATAGGAGACGCTGAGTTCGTTGCATCGTTCGGTCGGAGTAAGCGATTAGTTGTATCTGCTTTAACATAACATACGAAGTTGAACTTGATCTTGAACTTGTAAATTTTCCTATTTCCCCAAAACAAGTTGACAGGTTATGGGCCCAAGAAACGCGAGTGTTTTTTTATTTTTATAAAGTGATCCACGTAAATCAAGTAAAAACCTCGTAATCCGTGTAAAGGGTTTTCTTTTTTTTTTTTGCAAAGTGAGCCACGTAAATCGAGTGAAAGCCTCGTTAGCTGTGTCAAATGTCTTTTTTTGCAAAGTGAAGCACGCAAATCGCGTACAAGCTTCGTAAGCCGTGTAAAGTGTTTTTTTTTGCAAAGTGAGCCACGTGAATCGAGTGCAAGCCTCGCAAGTCGTGTGTCGTTCGAGATGAGTCTGCCAAAGGCAGGTGAAAGTGTGCCAATTGCGCATCGATTTAATGGTGCTAATTATCAACTTTGGAAGTTCCACGTTCAGGCACTTCTCCGTACTCATAGACTTTTTGATATAGTCGATGGAACTGAGAAGAAACCGGAAAAACATCCCTCCAAGTGGATCAGAAGGGATGATAGAGATATCGCCATCCTGATATTGACCCTATAACCTGACCAAGCACAACTCATTGTGAATGCAAAATCCTCAAAAGAAATTTGGGATTCGTTGGCAGCTATTCACGGAAAAAAGAGCAAGGTTGGCGTTATGGCACTGTACGAGGAATACTTTGCCCTAAAAGTGAAAGAGACCGACACCGTTACCGCACATTTCTGTAGAGTTATGCAGCTTGCAACTAAAATAGAGGATCAAGGAGAAAAGCTATCAGAAAACATCAAAATAGTTCGCATAGTAAGCAGTTTGACGCCGTGCTTTCAAAATTTCGAAAGGGTCTGGCGCAACATGAAAGAGGGTCGCGACCTCAATAGTTTAATGGCAAGGTTGAAACTTGAGGCAGATCAGCTCAATAAAAACGGTGAAGCTGATGTTTCCGCGGGTGCGATTGGTGCAAAAATGCTGAAACATCATCGTCCTATACGAAAAAGAACCTTCGAGATTGCAGAAAAGAAAAAGGTTACACGATGTCTTGGATGCGGGCATGTGTGACACTGGGAACGAGAGTATCCGAAATGGAAAAAGAACAAGAAAAATTGTTCAAAACCTCAAACTCCGAAGAGGTTATTTTCTGACCACTAGTTTGGGATATGAAGGCTGCAAATGATGTAGAAATCTGGTTATCTGATTATGGTGCTTCAAAACACATGACTTCAAGAAGAGAATGGTTCTATGATTTTGCTGAGATTGAGAAGAAATGGGTGCTTTTTGCGGATGATTGCAAACTACCTGTTCAAGGAATGGGAACAGTGTTCGTAGAGGCAAGGTTACCGAATCAGTAGGAGCTTCGAATAATGAAAATGTCTTGTGGGTTCCCGATCTGAAACAAAACTTATTCTCTACGGGAGTCGCTACATCCATGCGATACGCTCAAATTTCAAGTAGTGAAAAATGCAAATTCATGGACGAGAAAAGTAATAAAATAGTCGCAATAGAAATCAAGGATGAAGTACAGCAATATCGACTAATTCTCCGGCCATACTTTTTCGAAAGAGCTAACGCCGCGAGAATTCTTACTTTGCAAAGTTGACACGAAAGATTGGGACACATGAATTCAGCAACCAATATAACAATGGTTTAGAATGAAGTAGTTGATGGTATAGAGATTACTGACTATACAAGATTTTTCTGCAAGCAATGCAAACTAGCCAAAGCCCATTGTGTACATCATCACCTCCAACAATCGAGAAATTTACAACCTCGCGAAGTGATCTATTCAGATGTAAGTGAACCAATGTCAATAACGGCAAATGGAAGTTTAAGCTTCTTTGTAACATTGGAAGACGAGGCTACAGGTTTCCGATACGTGTACTTGATTGCGCACAAGTCCGAAGTTTTTCTCAAGTCAAAGGAATACCTCTCTCTAGCAGAAAATACTTCAAAAAAACAAGTGAAATTATTTCGTTCAGACAGTAGGACTGAATAAATGAAAAACGAAGTTGAAACACTTCTTAAAGACCATGGAATTACTCACGAACTTTTTGCCCTGTATACGCCTGAACAAAATGGCAGCGTGGAACGAGAAAACCGGAATATTCAAGATATGGCCAGAGCAATGTTGATGAGTAGCAACCTAAAAACTAGTCTCTGGGGAAGCTTATGTCCATGCTCGAAAGAGAAACGAACGAAATGGGAGCCAAAAAGCATAAAGATGAACCTAGTGGGGTATGAAGCAACATCAAAAAATTTCCGCCTATAGAATCCAGAAACTAGCAAAATTCTAGTGAGCTGTGATGTTTATTTTGATGAAGGAAACTAATCTAACCGGATTCGAAGCTTTAAAGATGAGCATTCTCGTGTAGAAAGTGGTACGGGTTTTAAAGAGACTTCAGTTGACTTACGTTTCAATAAGGACCAGGAAACCAATCAAGCAGAAATGGCAATGCAATCTTCTGATTTGCAAACCACTAGCGAGCATATCTTCATATCATATCTTTGAAAAAAAGGAAATGCGCTCTATAGTGAAACATGATGCACTCGAATCAAATGAAACTTCTGATGCACCAAAACTTCAATAAAATCTGAGAATGAACATCATTCCACCTTTAAGATATGGAGAAACAGCGCACTTTGCAAGAATTATAAAGCCTCAATCATATTCAGAGGCGCTTGAGTCACAAAATGCTGTAGCGTGGAAAAGAGCAACGGAAGAAGAATTACGTTTTTTTAGGAGAAAACAAAGCATGGAATTCAATGTCTTTGCCAGAAAATCGTTCATCTATTTGATTCAAATATTTGTTTGGAAAAAATCTACACCTGGGAGTAATGAAGTTCGAATGAAAGCGCGACTTGTTGCAAATGAATGTAGAATACGAAATTTACTAACTGTGTGAAGAAACTCCATCTCCTTCAAAGCAGAGCTGATCCTTGTATTTTGTTGTTGTAAATAGATGGTGAGATATTCTATTTAAGAGTCTGCGTAGATGACTAAATATTAATATCGACATCCAAAGAAACTCAAGGAAAGGTTCTCAAAAACCTTGAAAAAAATTCCAAAGTTACTCAAGGTGACGGTTATAAGTATTTCCGCAACCAAATCATTAGGAATCGTGTGAATCATGAGATACATCTTAACCAAAAAGCTTAAATTGAAAGAGTATTGAACAGATTCAGCTTGACGGAGGCTTGCCCCAAAAATATTTCTGCAGATTAAAATCTTTTTCCAAGGAAAGCGACTGATGTGGTGAAGATGGATTTCCCTTATCGCGAAGCTGTGGGATCCCTGATGCATGCTGCGACAGTTACTCGACCTGACATTTTATATGCAGTGGAAGAAGTCAGTTGTTTCATGAGTAACCCTAATGATAGTCACGTATCTGCAGTTAAGCCAATCTTCAAATACTTAAAAAAATTTCCTAAACTAGGAATAGTGTATAATTCTAATGATCGAACTCTAAATAGATATACTGATGCAGACTTCAGCAGGGATATTAATTCTAGAAAATGTACTACAGGCATTATTCTTTTCTTGAGTGGAGGCCCGATTACCTGGAGAAGCCACAGAAAGCCCACTGTTACATGATCAACCACAGAGGTCGAGTTCATAGCAGGATATGAAGGCACCAAAGAAGCAATCTGGATTCGTCATCTACTAACGGACTTGAAAAAGGACATCAAACAAGCCACGTCCATTTTCATGGGCAATCAAAGCGCAATTTGACTCATTAAAAATCCTGAGATACGTCATGGAACAAAACATATAAACGTTAAATTGTTTTTTATAAGAGAAGCTGCTCAGTCAAAAACAATACTCATCGACTATATACCAAGTAGCGAACAGATCACGGGTTACTTTTGTTGATTAGATGTTGTGACCATTGTTTTGGGTCCGGAATTAGAAATCGAAAATGCCAACCTTTTAGTATGTTTGCCTGGTGTGGCCTTTTATGGTGGTTGATCTGGTTGCCTTTAACGATACTTTAGTTTAATTGGAGACGCTGAGCTCATTGCGTCGTTCAGTCGGAAGCGATTGGTTGTACCTGCTTTCACATAATATACGATGTTGAACTTGATCTTGCACTTGTCAATTTTCTTATACTCATAACACAAGTTAATACTTGTTTACATGGTTTTTTACATCGTGCGCATCGCTTCAGCGTACCTTTTTCATTATCATTAGAAAAAAATAAAGAAACGAGTCGGATCATTAGTATTCACCAGTATCAAAAATCTTGTAATAATTTGAGTCAGTCCAAGATGTTTTACGAGTAACAAGTAGGAGTATGTATCATATTTCAAAAACTAAAAGCCGACAAGTCTGTATTTTTTTGGATGGGGTCGAGTCAAGTCGTGTTTCAGGTTCACAACTCGGTCTGAAAGTCCGAACTTTCTTTAATTTTCGGTAACTTTGGCGATATTTCATAGTAAATTAACATGAATTATCGAAATTTTCTAGAAACGTAAGAAAAATTATAATTCAGCTCGATCCGACATCATTTTGCACATCAGTAGTAACAAGTACTATTTATATCTTACTGATCAAAAATATTGAAAAACGTTAAAATTTATTTTTTTAATACGATTGTATGCAAGTTCTGAACTCCAAATTCAGTCACCTGATTTTTATAAATAAATACTAGAACGATATATCTTCGAGACACTACGCGGTATTCGTTTGGTAAATAAAAGTATGTATATGCAGAGGAAACAGCTGCTTAATTCAATAATTCTTGTTTACAATAAAATTTTCGAATCATGAACTCAAGTAAGCTGAGCATTCAAAAGGTTCATCTGACACAAAAATTAATAAAGTAAACAGTTTTTCCCACTGTACACACAATTCTAGTTGGAAAAGTAGTACAGTTTTGTATGTAAAACATACTTAATGCTGACTTGGGACGTTTTTTAGACGATCATGGTCCGATCTGAAAGAAATATATTCTTCAGTAGTGTGTCGACCCCCTGTTTTCAAATTCGAAATGAAAATTAAAAAAAAACATAACGAAAATGCCAGTTCCAATCTGTTTGAACAATTTGAAGCTTTTCCTTCTTGTTTTTTACCATACAGTAGGCAATGTATCAAAAAGTTTCAAAAAACAACATAGGTTCAGACCAAAAATATTTATTTGTATCAGTCAGATATTTTTAGCTTCAAATATTTAAGAATTTAATGTGGGAAATAGTTTTTTGAGCGTGTACAGTATTTGCTTGCCTTTAAAATAGATTTTTTTCCATCAATTTGCATTTGCTCAGTTCGAAGAATTATTCTTTCCCATTCATGATACATTCATTTGGAACAACGAGTCATTTTTTTGCGTTAAATTGTATATTCTTGTCTAATTAATATTTCTTTGATTCAAAGAAATATTCCCCTCTGAGAAATAGGTCATACAATGGTAACTTAACACAATTAGAATTTCTTCGGCTCGCAGTAAAAACTAGGCATTCATTTTTATCCGCGATCCTTTTACGATCATTCTAATATGATCACACAAATAGCCTATTTGAGTACCAGTTTCTGTCTTGTTTAGTTTAGTTTGTTTAACTATAGGACGGCCCTTGATGATGGCTGAACGGTCTATTTTCAGAAGGTTAAAACAAGAGGTTCAAATCGATCATCTCAAAGTGTCGACTTGGTCATCTCGAACGGTCGACTCAAGCGTCACAGAGAGTCAAATCTATCATCACAGTGGGCGGAATTGCACATTATAAAGGGTCAAGCCGCTCATCATAGCGGGTCGATTTAGTCATATCAGATAGTCGACTTGATCTCCTCGGACAGGCGACTTGGCGATCTCAGATGGTCGATTTGGTTATCCTACATTTTCCATATCTGCTGTCCTTTTCCTACTTACTCCAGTCTCTCTCTTATAAGAGACTGGAAATTATAGAATTAAGTGGAACCTATAAAACCTGAAAATTTATATGAAATACATTCATTCTGTAAGCAAGCAAATAATAAGAGTAAAGGTATTAAAAATATTCCTTCATTAGAATTTCTCCTCGAAAATAAATGATAGGTTTTAATTTAAAAAAAAGAAATATCTTTTTTATCCTAAATATGAATTTACGATTATTCCTAATATTTTTATGCACTTTACATTTATTATTTCTTGTGAACATTTGACTTAGATATTCAATCGTTTTGAATAAACACGCTAACGGTGACAAATCAGGTCGCCCCTCCGCGATGGGTCATTTGCTCTTTCGTGGATGGTCGAAATTAGTGAAAACAAGATGATCGTATTGACTATCCCGAAAGGAGATCTTGCTCATCCCTGATAGAGAGTCTGGCCTTTTTATAACAGTCAGGCTGGTCATAAAATGAGAGCCTCTCCGACAATGACAAAAAAATTCCGAATGGCTCTTCAGACCATATAAAAGAACGGACTGGCTCTCTGAAAGGTTACCCTCTCTCTTTGACCATCAATTTTTCTTCGTGATACAAACCTCCCTCTATGAGGAAACAAAAAGTTATTTGCTTTCCAACATTCCAAAAATTTTCAAATATAGAAGAAACTATTTTTCTGTGAGATTAAGAAAGTTAAGTCCAAATTTTAATACACATCAGATGTATTTTAAAACTTTTCCAACCATATTCGATCAGGCTAAAATTGCAAAAATTAGAACATATTCAAAATTTGAGCTAAAATTTTTACTAGATAATTAATAATCAAGTAGATTAGCTATATTTAGATATCTTGAAAACATACAGAATACATTTATAGATGCATACATACATACAGACATAAGTCAAACAGATATACAAGGGGCACTGACATAATTTTCTGATTTTCGGAACCTATAAGTGCCAAAACGTAAAGATTCGTTGAAAACTAGAGGTCGAAAATTTGGGCGATTACATTACACTCCTATGAATGACAATGTAATTTTTTTTAATATGTAGTTGAAACTGCAACCAGAACAGATTCGTTTTCAACGGAATATTTGCATTTTCAAACCGAAAAAAAAAAAATTAAATTTCGTCAAAAATAGTTAAATTTGCTAACAATATGAAAACGTTTTTCTGAAAAAAATAGTTCATGTTTCAACAAAAGGAATCCATTTTTAACAAGAATTAAGTTTTTAACAAAGAGTTCAATATTCAACCAAGCGGTCGAATATACAGCCAAAAGACGACTTTTTTATGAAGATGATTAATTTTCCAAAAAAAAAAACGAATTTGGAAGAAAATACATGAATGAATTTTCAACTTTGATATGAAATTTCGGCTCATTTCCAGATTTGTGGAATGTTGAACCGAACTTCTATTCAGCTCATCACCTTTCGAAACAACTTTTTTGGTCTACGCTATTCGGTCTGAACAAATAGTAATAAATAAATTAATTCCAATAATATTTCCATTATTTTTATTTTTCCATTTCTTTAATTGTTGTATTACATTACGCAAATCTTAGTCCGAAATGCTCTGAAACGAGGGGAAATAGGGTGCTTTTTCAGAAAAATAAGCAAATAACTTGAAAATATGATTTTTCAACTATATATTTGAATTTTGAACAAAAAAATTAATTTTTAACAAAAGAAGGTAACTTGTCTGCCACTGAGCTTGATAATTATGTGCTTTTCAGGCTCAATGCAACATTAGTAAGTTTTAGCACAATAGGTAGCAAGTGGAATATTTTTGAAATACTGTTTATCATTACAGCAGCACTTTTTTTTGATAACTTGAAAATAGTGGCTTGTAGGGTATCGGAGACTTATACAAAATATATTCTAGATGAGGCTGTAAATAAAATAATGACTCGACGTACGTGAAAATGTAACAATACAAAAAAAATTCTTTTTTGTGCCAGAGATTAATACAACAACAAAAATTAATCTATTTTCTCAATCAGATACGAGAAGAAATTTTAAGTTTTTTTGCTCACTCAATCAAAATTGGTATAATATATGTGATTACTAGTGAAATATTTCAGATGAGATTAGCAAAAAGTGAGCCACTGAAGATTAGTAGGAAGTTATTAATTCAAGTTATCGAGATATTTTCTAATTCAATAGTGGAAAAATAATTTCATCGTAGAAATAAAATAAAGCTGCGTATATAATAATTGAAAAAAGTTTTAGGCATGAAAAACATGACAAATATAGAAGTTTAATTGAACGACGCGATGGTGTCACATTTTTATTGCTTTTGACAGAGAAAGAAGGCAACATCGAGACGTTGTTAACGTGACCCAGCCTGTTCCCATTTTGAAAATATGTTCTTCTGATTTTTTGAACAGAATTAAGAAAAATTGCGAATTTAGCACAATCTTAAAAATATAATAGATCAATGTGGATCAAAATATTGACTAATTATTTGTATTCAGAATCCTCATGCGCTACTTTTCAACAGATATCTGCTTTCGATTTTCAAAATTTTTTATTGATTCCACATCTTCCTCATTATCTAGAGAAAATTGCAATTGTTCAGAAAAAGTTGCACAAATTATTTGCCTTGACTGATCAATGATTAAATAATTTTGAAATTGAGCCACCGAAGAGTAGTAAAAAATTGGTAATTAGGTAAGTGGAGATATTTTCTGATTTCTTGATGCAGTAAATAAATTTACTCAGGGCTGTATTTTATCATTAAAATTTTTTATAAACATGGAGAACGTATAAAATAGAAAAGATTAATAAAATAACGCGATAGTGTTACATTCTTAACTATACTGAAATAATAAGAAGGTCGTATTGTGAAATTGTAAACGTGACGTATGCTGCCTGAATGTAAAAGTATTGCCTTTCGATTGTTTTAACAAATTAGAGAAAAATGAGAATTTGTTAGATTCCTGAAATCTTAATGGATCAATGAATTCGAAATTAATTATACGTATGCAAAATCTTCATGCGCTACTTTCCCACCAAAAAAGGAATGTAGTTCAATTTTCAACCAAGTAGTTGAATTTTATTCAATAAAAAAAGATGAATTGTCTACGAATTATTTCAAATTGAACAGAAAGAAGGTAAATTCAACTAAATATATTAATTTTAGCCAAATAGTTGTGTTTTTAAATAAAGCGGATGAATTTTCAACCAAGACGATGAATTTTTCATTAAAAAAAACTTATTGAAATACATGAATTTTTAACCAAGTAGCTGATTTTTTACCTGAAAGAGATCAATTTTCAATTTAAAATATCAATATTCAACCAAACATGGAATAGTGTTATGCGCACCCCAAGTTTTTGTTGAAAATTGACATTTTCAATTGAAAATTCATCTCTTTTAGGTAAAAAATCAACTATTTTCAGAACATTCTTTTTGTTAAATTTATGTTCAATTTGAAACAATTCTTTGTTAAAATATTTGTTAAATATAAATTAACTTTCTTGTTAAAAAATTTAAATTTTCAGGTTTAAAATTCAACTCCTACGTAGAAAATTTATATATTTTGTTGGAAATTCTACTTATTTGGTCGGAATTACTCTATTTGATGAAAAAATCATATTTTTGCAGGAATAATCAACTATTTAATTAAACATTTACCTTTTTTTCGTTGAAAACCTAACTATTTGGTGTTAAGTTGAGCCAATTTATTAAAAATTCACTTCATTTCTAAAATACACTTCTTTTTTTGCAAAGTTAACTATCTTGTTTACAATTTTTTTGTTTTTTTTTTGTCAAAAATCAATTTTTTTATATGAATATTTAACTATTAAACTTCTGGTGGAAAATGTTTTCTTTAGTTCACATTTCAACTATTCAGTAGAAAATTAGTATCATTTGTTAAAAATTAAACTATGAAAATTAATTTTTTTGGTTCAAAATTCCTTTTTTTTTTAAATTGAAAATTCATTCTTTAACTAAACATTGAACTATATCATGTTTGTTTGAACATTAATCTTCTTCACTTAAAAATTCAACTATTTGTTCGATAGTTTCTGTATTTTGTTGAAACTTTGTCATTTGTGGTACAATATTAATCTTCTTGGTGACTAATTTACCTTTCCAGAAGAAAATTCAACTATGAGGTCAAAAGTTCCATTGAAAATTAAAATATTTAGTTGAAAATTCATGGGTCTTGTTAAAGATTATCTGTTTTCGACAAAAAATTAGTTTTTTTTTGTTGAAAATTGATTTTTATTTGGTTGAAATTTAGTGTTTTTATTGAGAATCAATTTTTTCAACTAAAAACTTAACTTAATTTTTGGTCGGAAATTTTTTTTAGTAGACATTTAATCTTTTTGTAGAAAATTGAATTATTATGCTATAAATATACTTCATTCGTTTAGAAATTCATTTCTCTAACTGAAAGTTAAACTATTCTTTTTTATGTTGAAAATTGATCTTTTTCAATTCAAAATTCATCTATTTTGTTGGAAATTTGTGTTTTTTTTACATGAAATTAACATTTTTGGTTGAGAATTTCATTGAAAATTAAAATATTTGGTTGAAAATTCATGTATTGTGTTGAAAATGATTTTTTTTCGATAGCAGATTAGTTTTTTTAAATTGAAATTTAATTTTTTTTAACTAAAAATTTAAATATTCTATTTTTCGTCAAAAATTTTTGTTTATAGACGCTCAATATTTTTGGTAGGAAATTCATCTGTTTGTTTAAAAATTTAACTATTTCGTTGATAATGATTTAAATTGCATAAAAACTTATTTCTTTAACTTATAATTAAACTATTCTATTCTCGTCGGAAATGTATCTTCTTTAGTTTAAGATTCATCTATTAGGTTGAAAATTCTATTAAAAATTAAAATTTTGGGTTGCAAATTCATAGAATTTGTTAAGAAATATCATTTTTTTAGTTGAAATTTTAGTCTTTCAGTTGAAAATTAGTTTCTTTTTTACTGAAAATCAATTTTTTCAACTAAAAATTTAACTATTCAATTTTTGGTCGAAATTTGTTGTATATACATTTGATCGTTTTGGTTGAAGATGCAGAATTTCAGTTAAAAGTTCATTCATTCGGCTGAAAATTTAACAAATTTGGTTAAAAATCTGTTTATTTTTCTGCTGAAAATGAATTTTTTCATAAAAAATGTAGCTATTTCATTTTTGCTAGAAAATTGACAGTTTTGAGTTAAAAATTCACTTATTTCATGAAAACTATTTTTTTAAGGTATTGAATTTTTGAGATACCCGGACGCAAATTTTCATATTGGATCTTCTGATGCAAACTGTTAGACCCGGACCCATACAAATTCGAAACATTTTTGACAGTGTTGTTTATTGTTCAGAAAGGGTATTTCTTCAGTTTTATAACAAATGATAGAAATAAGAACCTTCAATGAGCATGTTAAATTTGTTTGAATTTTTTTTATTAATCTTTGACCCAAGAACAAAGTTTTTCTCTTGCGATATTTTTTTTCATGACAACCCATTATTTATTCGCAGATATTTATGCAATATTGCTTTCTCGTAGAGGGAGGTTTGTAATGCCCTAAATTTTCAAATATACTTTTTTGACATATGTTGATATATTTCGACCTCAGGAGCTCGAAAATAAAATTTCAAAATATGTCCGTGCATGCGTATGAGTATGTGTGTAACTGTATTCTATTCACAGTACCTCAAAAAGTATAAGAGGTACGATAATGAAATTTGGATGAAATGTAACTCAGATTAATGTCCAGGTCTGATAGGACTTTGAGCTAGATCGACCGTTTAGAAGTAGTTTTTTCTTAAATTTGAAGATTTAAAAAAAAATTACAACAATACGATATCCAGCATATTTGTTCGCGTCTCTGAGACGTATCGATCAACCCATTGTTGAAACTTTTATGACCGACCAGTACCGATTCACAAAGTTTAAACAAATGTGTGCATTCTGTTCATATGAGAAAAACTTTCTTCATATTAAGATTACTACAGTACTGTATCTGAAATGTTTGTCAGCGTCTTCGTGAGACTTAATTAAATTTATTTTTGTTCTTCTTAATTTTGTTCAAACACTGAGGAGGCAATGTTACTGAATTGTAAATAGGGTACGTCACGTTTACAATTTCATAAGAAAACTTGCGCAAGAAAATTCTAAATATGTATAATTAATTTCAAATCTATTTGATCCATTGTAATTTCTAGAGACTGACAAATACTCATTTTTCATCAATTTGTTAAAACCTTCGAAAGGCAATGTGCTTAAATTGAGTCATGCTACGACACGTTTCAAATTTTGTAATATGATCTTCTTATTATCTCAATAGAGTTAAGAATGCAGCACTATCGCGTTATTTTATTAAACATTTATATTTTTCACGATTTCAATTCTTATAAAAAAAATTTAATTATTACATACAGACCTATTTGAATTTATTTATTTGTCTCGAGAAATAAGTTGCTTTCCACAACGGAATAAGAAATTATCTCAACTAATCTAATTACGAATTTTTTACTACTCTTCGGTGGCTTAATTTCATAATTATTTAAGCTGATGCTCAGTCGAGGCCAATTATTTTTAAAAATGTTGCTAGACAATTGCAATTTTCTATAGATGATGAAGAAAATATACAACCGACACAAATTTTTGAAAATCGCAAGAAGAACTATGTTGAAAAGTAGCAAAAATCAGAAATTCATATCCTGAAAATGGAAACAGATTGGGTCTCGTTATCAAAGTCAGGGAATGACCTTCTTCTTGTTTTAATAGAGAGAATAATGTTACACCATCGCCTCGTTTTATTGAACTTTTATATTCGGTCATGTTTTTCATACTTCAAACTTTTTAAAATTATTATGTACGCATTTTTTATTTTATTTCTATGAACCAATTATTTTTTCACAATTGTATTATGAAATATCTCGATAACTTGAATTAAGTCCTTTCTAGCAATCTTTAGTAGCTCACATTTTGCTAATCAAATTTAAAAAATTTCACTTAAATTTTACCCATTTTGATTCAGAGAGAAAAAAGCCTTAAAAATTCTCCTCTTGCCTGATTTAAAATATAGGTTTTATTGAAATATTTTTATTAATCTCCGGCACAAAATAAATCTTTTTACTTGCGTGACCTTTTCTCATAAGTCAAGTCTTTATTTATTCACAGCCTCATTAACAATATATTTTTCATAAATCTCCGCTCACCCGCAAGCCACAATTTTTAAGTTATCTGAAAATGTGCTGTCGCGATGATAAGCGGCATTTTAAAATATTAAATTTACTACCTATTGTGCTTAAATTTATGAATATCACATTAGGCCTGAAAAGCAGATAATTATGAAGCTCAGTGAAGTAACGATGATAGAATAATGGTAAAGAACACAATTTTGACATGAAGCATAAAAAAAATTTAATCTACCTTAACATTTTTCTGCATGTCGACGTGATGTCTTTCTGAGACATATCAGTTCGAATATGTCAGCGATTCAGCTGGCGATTTTTTTCCGAATAGTAGGTTCCCAAAAACAATGACTGTAATTTAATAAAATTTTGAAATTTCATAGGGTAAGTCCACAATTTTTTGCATTTTAGACTTATTATTGGCACGGCAAGAACGAAAGTGAATTTTAATTTTTGAAAAACTAGACATTTATTTTTATCTGGGATCCTTTTTCGGGCGTTCTAACATGATCTAAGAAATAGTTTATTTTAGTACCAGTTTCTGTCTTGTTTAGTTTTCTAACTTCAGATTGATAAATGATCCGGGATAGCGAATTAAATTGATTCAGCGGGTGCATTCTTTCAATTGTTCCAAACTTCAATCTTATTTTAATTTATTATTGTTATTTTTTATTTTTATTATAATCTATTTTAATTTTTATCATTATTGGATGCAAAAATTCATTAAGACAAAATAGATGAAAAGAACAGGAATCAGATCGTTTTAGGTTATACCAGTCTGAGTGCCGACTGGATACTCATAATAGTCCGGACGCGGACTATTAATTGAACTTATTTGAGTAAATCGAAGAATTCAAGTTATTTAAGTAAATCCAAGAATTCGACTAAATCAAAGAATTAAAGTTATTCGACTAAATCGAAGAACTCAAATAATTCGATTAAATCGAAGAATTGGAGTAAATCGAAGAATTCAAGTAATTCGATTAAATCGAAGAATTCCAGTTATTCTATTAAATCGAAAGATTCAAGCAATTAGAAGGAATCAAGTATATCGAAGAAATTAAGTAAGTCAGAGGATTCAAGTCATTTAACGAATTCAAGTAATTCCACGAATTCAAGTGATTCGAAGAATTCGAATGAGTTAAAAATTCGCGTAATTCAAGTGAATCGAAAAATTAGAGTAATTCGCAAAATTCGACTAAATCGAAGAATTGGAGTAATTGGATTAAATCGAAGAATTCCAGTAATTCAAAGAATTCAAGTAATTCGATTAACTTTAAGAATAAGAGTAATTTGATTAAATCGAAGAATTTCAGTTATTCTATTAAATCGAACAATTCAAGCAATTAGAAGGAATCAAGTAAATCGAAGAATTCAAGTAAATCAAAGGATTTAAGTCATTTAACGAATTCAAGTGATTCGAAGAATTCGAATAAGTTGAAAATTCAAGTAATTTAAGTGAATCGAAAAATTAGAGTAATTCGCAGAATTCGACTCAATCGAAGAATTGGAGTAAGTGGATGAAATCGAAGAATTTCAGTAATTCGAAGAATTCAAGTAATTTGATTAACATCAAGAATAAGAGTAATCTGAATAAACCGAAGAATTTAAGTTATTCTATTAAATCGAACAATTCAAGCAATTAGAAGGAATCAAGTAAATCGAAGAATTCAAGTAAATCAAAGGA
>JAABKJ010006824.1:0-21548 GCA_011634705.1 Andricus grossulariae
AGTAAGTTGATATGCGATTTTAGTGAGTTAATATTAATGTGACAGATTTTTATTAGCGAGTTGTGAGAGGCAGGATTGGATTCAGGGTTATCACTCAAAGGCAAGGATCTACGCTGTTCGGGAGTTAATCATTCGGTCAAGATCACTCTGGCATAGAATCCTTATTACAGGATCCTTATCCTTTCGCCTAACAAGGATCACACTATTCACCTGTCACACATATTTGTACAATAGTAACTTAGCTTTTTCTCTAGTAGAGCGAAGTCAGTTATATGTGGCAGCAGAGAGGTATTGATTTATGTAAATACGAGATTTTCCCAGATCCGAACATACTTAATTCACATATAATGATTTTTTCTTTCTCATACTGGAAATCATTTCTTTTCTAGGCCTTAACGTTGAGAGTCTAACCAGCACTAAACGTGGCTTACTGGTTGAATGAACAACAACTGATTTTGTGGGAGAAGCTTGAGAATTAGAAATTGAACTTGACTCTACCGCAGCTCCTAAGGTAGATAACTGAGCTTGTGTCGATGATTCTGATAGTGTAGAAGATATCCTGTGTACATTTTTTACCTCGGCAGTAGTAAGCTGCACATTAACAGCCTTTGAGACTGAACTGACAAGATCCGCAAGATCTTCCTCTTCTCGCTCAGGTAGTCCAGCAATGATCAAACCATCCTCACATTGCTGATTTTCCGTCCTTAGCCTGAAGCTTGGCGTTGTTCTCTTCCGGTTTGAGCTGCATCTCTGGGATACAATTCACTTTTTCCCTAATTTCATTTAGATCTGAACATATTTCATCATTGTCCTTTTTCAGCGATAATACGCTGGATTTGCAGTCTCTAATTCCTGACAAGAGCTGTCCAAACTGACTACTTGAAAAGTTGCTACTCTCCGACAAAACGCTGTTATTATCGTCCAAATCCATTTCAGGACCTGAGTCGTACTCGCCATATTTTTCCTATCTTTTGTTTTTCAGGTACTGGATGCAGTTTCTTTTGTATCGGATTTTCGTGACTTAGACAGCTGTTTATCCTTGAGTTTCATTCTCTCAAAAGGCCCAGTACACTTGCCTAGTACGTTGCTAGCATTATAAATATTCTGATTGAAGCACTTCGAATTAGGATGAAAATATTTTAAACACTTATTACAATAATTGGCGTCTGTGATAATCAATACCATGCAGGTACCACAAGGTCTAGAAATAATGGTTTTCGTACAGATTTCAGTGAAAGCAAATTTGTTAGCATAATAAAGAATGCCAGATCGATATCCATATAATTCAAGTTTCGTACATTAAATTTAAAAGTGCGCAACAACGTAACTAGGTATACTTAAGCATAAAGAGATATGACTAGATGTTACTGAAAGTTACTAGGTATAATCAAATATATCTAGATGTAACTATACCATGGCACGCTAAATCGGTAATGCATGTAGGAGTTACTAGATATAAATATCACCAGAAGTAACTAGACTTATACGCACATGCTTACATACCAAGCCGTAAATTGATTTTTAAGTAAAGTAGCTAGAATGAAACAGTTCTCTATCAATACACATCTAAGAAAGCCTTTCGCCAATAAAAGAAAGTCACTAGAAACTAGACACAGAAATAGACACCAGTCATCACTAGTTCACATCACAGTCATAAACTACCACGATGGCGACGGAGGAAACTATATCCCATCGACTTAAAACTCACCAAGATGGCGTATACTAAGATGGCGATAATGATTTCAATACTGGAGAGCAACCTCATACGTCAAGAATCCATGCGACTGAGAACATGACGCCAGAGGGAAGATGGCTGTTTCCTCTCATTTTCAAGATGGCAGAAATGGCCTTAAGAGTGCCTCACTTTCAAGATGGCTGCAATCCCTGATTTTCAAGATGGCAACCGCAGCTTCAGGAATGTAGTAGCTTTCAATCCCATTTTTCAATTTTCAGAGAGAGAGAGAGAGAGAGAGAGAGAGTACACTTGCTCCACCACTCAAAAGTTCAATGTGCGCCATTGGTCATTGTTGCGATTAGAAATATTTTTTCTAAAAAATAATGACTTCATTTGTATAGAAAGTGGGCTTAAAAAGATGTTTCATGGTGTAAAATTTGTTCATTCGATCATATCATATGCTTCACCGTCAATAAATCTTGCGCACATTGCACTTCTAGTGTGCCGGCAATAAATCCCATAGAACCCCAACATATCCGTGTTCACGCGGGGAAAACGTTCCCAACATGTGAACCTAATAACGGACGCGAGATCGTCCAATAATAATTACTTGGGTGATTAAGTCTAGCGATTATCTCGATTTTATTTCAGAAGAGAAGCAAGAACATCGAGTGTTATCGCTAAAAGAGAGACACCGTAACAGCAACCTAAGAGATAAATTGTTTAGGTCCGCAGAAGTACCGCCTGTAATTTACATTATAAGATCTTCTTTGAAATTCATATTCTTCATAAAGTAATTTTTCAAACATTTTCCTAATAATCAGTTTTAGAAGTTCTTACGTTCTTTAGAAACAGGTTCACGTTACATGAGAGCGATCACAATTTTAAATGTCAAAAAGATTAAAGTTGAAGCTATTTTTATAATTTCACGTCTGGGTAATAAAATATGTTGGGATTAAAATTAAAATAAGGAATACCTTATTTTTCTATTTTGATTAAAAGTTTTCTTCTATTAAACTGAAATAAAAAAAAACTATGTGGCGAGGATGGTTAATTCCAACATTATTTCAGAGGAAGCTAGTGGATACCAACTAAACTTTGTTTTTCTTTTTTCATAACATTTGCGGCAAAAAAAAGTAATTCTTTAGTAAATTTTCAATTATTGAAAACTTAATTGTGAAAATGAGGGATTTGATTTTTTTTCAACGTTTGTTCACCCATGACTTATATTCACGTATGACGAATATAACTGTTGTAAAATGACAGTCGTGAAAAGCGATTCATGATTTTCTTGGCTTGTGGTTACAGTGTCAAATAAAGCTGTGAATGAAGTAACACCACAATTTTTCTGCTTATTGGTTCCTTATGTGATTCTATATTCACGCAAATTACCGTAACAATGAATATTCAAGACTTATAAACCTTTATGTCTACTCAATTATTTAATTAACTGAATTAAAATAACTATTATTTGAACCTTGATTATTTCAATCCTTCAAAGGAATTTTCCCAGCGACTACTTTTGATTTTACACTGTGAAAAATTTCGGGAATTTTCCCTAGCATTCTGCATGGAATATTTCCAAATTTTGTTAGGGAAAATATTTTTTCCGAAGAAACAGGTAATTTTCCCTAATTTTCTGAAAAATCCCAGAATGAGTGGGAAATATTTCCGAAAAAATCGGGAATATTTCGGAAATGTTCGGGAATTAGCAAAATCATATCAAAATGGGACATTTTTCCTATTATTTCGGGAAATTTTCATATACTTTATACTTATATACATATATTTAATATTTTCATACTACACGGAAAGAAATTTAGGACAGCTGTTGCGTTTGTTATAGTAGGGCAACACAACCACGATTTTAACGCGACAGCAGCGCCATTTCGCGTGAAGCAGCGGCTTTAAAATGTGGTGCACCTCTGGTCTCTTATGTTTGGGAACACTGCTGTCCCGAACAAGAGAACGTAAACGTACTACAGTAGTCGACCCGACTTTGACTAAAATGAAAAATTTTAACTTTGAAAAAGTTAGGCTAAAAGCTTTTATAAATTGAAGAATAATTGTTTATTTAAAGTAAGATTAATTTAATTATTCATTTTGTCTCTGAAATTCAATATTACATGTATTCTAAGTTTAAATAACATAAAACGAGACTTCATATAAATTTGGTGTGAATGAAAACTTGATAATGAATATGCCCAATACCTACCAGTAAAATGGCCACGAAACATACGAAAATCCTTATATTTGTTAAAAAAGGTCTCCATCATTAACAATTGCTCTTATTCATAAACACTTATAACTAAAAGGAGAAACCGCGAGCGTGTATCAATCGGCGCAGCGTGTTTTCAGAAAATGACGCAATCGGCTCACTGAATTCTGGGACTGCTGTTGTCCCAAAAGTTTGGCGCGCCGTTCGTCCCTCTGTTGGATCGCGACGTTCTCAAAATAAGAGAGTAGACGTCTTGAACACAGGGTGCGCTGGCGCTCGTGTCTTTAGCTCAGAAGTGGTTCTTATAAGTACCGCAGTCGCCCTAAATTTCTTCCCGTGCATGCATTAGATTTTTTAATTTTTGTGATTTTCTATTTTTGTGTAACTAAACAAAGAGAGAAAATGAGACATTTTTAAATTATTATTTTCTATCTTCAAATCAATGACGTAATTAATCTCATTCTCAAAAGAAATGTCGTAGTATCCAAATAATATAAATAATGTACGGGATATCGAATCAAATTGTTATAAACAAATTATATAAACAAAATGTCAATATATTGAAAATTTTGCTTGCAAAGTATATTTGTAAGTTGAAATTGCTTCATTTTACCAACAGGATCAGGCTTGATCACGAAAATTTGTTGTATGGTATAATTCGTTTATCTGATTAACAAATTATGTAAACAAATGCATAGTTTAGGCGGCTTTTGGCAGAAAGTAATCGTTTTTCTTTCTCAGTACTTTTAAATTATATGAGTAATAATTTTCAGTCATTAAGATTGGTGATTTATAGACAGAAGGTAATAGTTTTTTTTCCTAATCGTCTTCAAATTACACAAGTGGTGATGTTTATTGAGGAAGAATTGTCAATTGATATTATTTGTTTTTGTTATAAACAAATTTTAAAAACAAATGCATAGTTTGAGATTATGTGGTAAAAATATTACATCGAACAATTCATCCGTGTAGGAGCAAACTTGTGATTTGTTATACATGGGCTAAAATTCAAGCCTGACTAAGCGCCTTAAGCCACCTACCCCAACTACAGTAATCCTTACTATAATGTCTGAGATATTCTACGAAGACGTGATGGCTGCGTTCCAGACCACCGAGGCATTATGGATGGAAAGCAGTAGACTTTATTTGCTTGATTTTAAATATCTTACAAAAGGTCTTCATAATCTGGCTGAGGAAATTGCTTCCCTGGTCGGTGTGGATAATTCTAGGACATGCGAACCGACAGATTATATCCTCGGCTAGAGCTAGAGCGATGGCTACGGAATCGATTGATTTTGAAGGTATGGCATCAGAATATTTAGTTGAACAATCTTGAACGGTCAAGATATATTTATTGCCTGATTCAGTTGTTGGTACTGGACCTACAATATCGATTTGTTTTTTTTTATAGAATGGTTTCCTGGGGTGTCTGTAATTTTCATGGGTTCTCTACCTTTTTGACGCACTAGTTTTGTCCTTTGACAATCCTCAAAGTTTTTAATAAATTCATGTACGTCCTGTTTTATGTCGCCCCAATAAAATTCACGTGCACCCGTGTATAAGTTTTAGTAATTCCTAAATATCCCCCTCTAGTAGACGAGTGGCATTCTTCCAGAATTTTCTCTCTTTCGTCGGATCCTGGAACTCTGAGTTCGTTTGAACACACACTTATAACGTATCCAGTTCCGCCGAAAATATCCTTGAAAATTTTCTCGATTCCGCTCCAATTTAGATAATCTAAAGCATTTCCTTTTTTTGACATAATACAAGTTCTAACGCTTAGGGTGTCCATGGCCTCTTTGAGACCTTTGAAACAATCTTCTGATGTTCGGAGGTTGGCCTTTTCGTCGTGGGTAGATTTTGCTACCAGGTGAAAGATATACCTGTCGTAAATTTAAAAAACTACTTATTGTCCCTTTTGAGGCTAGCTTAACCGGAGGGTATCAAAATTTGCTAATTCTTCCGATTCTAACTTTTTACTTACACTCGAAGAGAATTTGCATTCTTCTGATATAAAATGAATTAAATGATCCACTCTGGTTTCTACCAAGTCTCGCTTATACTGGACACAAGAATTGTTAAGTATTAAAACGAATCTAGTTGCAGGGGAGTTCGTCTGGCCCTCTTTACCAGAGATTCTCATTCTCTTAGGAGGCGACAAATAACCTTCTGACTAAGTGAACATATCCTTTTCAATTTCTCCGGCAATCACTTCCTCTACCTCAGGATCAACTGGCCAATCAATCAATACAGGCCCGGTGAAACACCTTGAGTCCAGGTGGGTCGTTTTTCAAATATAAGAAGGGGGAGGGGGTTGTCATAATTTAATATTTCATAATTTCAAACAATTTTTGACGTAAACGTAAAATTTATTATTTTTTCTTTTGTACAATTATTTCAGAAAACAAACAATCTTTTTATCGCGATATCAAAATTGTAAATCATTCATGTTTGAAGTGCGAAAACAGATGTCCGTTTGGAATTTTTACAGATAAATTCATCCATCACAATTTCTAAATCGAGCTTATCAACATTTTCAGGGTCTGATTGGGTCAGATCGGATTTGGTCTTTACGCGCGCATATTATGAAAATTGACCAAAACCCAAAAACATGTTTTTCTCGCTCGAGTTTTCAGGTGGGTCATTACCCACCTTCCGAGATTCCAGGTGGGTAGTACTACCTACCGTACCCACCTGTTTCGCCGGGCCTGGAGACATCCCTGCTATTCGGCATACCCGACTTCATCTCCCAGGGCGTACGGATATTGCTGTCGGCAGCACCCCGTTGTAGGAGAGACAGGTCTTTATAAAAAATGTTTTGTAAAAACGATGACGCTGAGATTTCTTCAGCGGTCTCGTACCCTTCAACGTCAGAAGATTCTCCCTCACTACTAAAAATGTTGTCTTCAGTTGTTTCATTGTTAGTTTTGTCTGGGGGATAGGATTCAAGGTTAGAAACGAGAAGGGGAAAACAATTTTGAATAGAGAGACAGTTAAAATGACAGTCATCGTTTGTCAATACTTCCGGTTCGAAATCTGAAGTAGGTACGGTGCAGTCAATTACAAATACTTGCTGCAGGTCTGTGAAAGTGAAGGTGTTATTTTTATCGTCGTCGGCTTTATCGTTTACTGTATTCGTCTCGATTCTCGTTTCTTGTGAAAATTCGTCGTCTTGAGCTACAGGATTACGCGAAAGTGCATCTGCGTTTATTTTTCCGGGCTTATAACTGACTGTTTATTCGTATTCACTTAGCCGCAATCTCCACCTGTTTAATTTTGAGCACGGGGTTTTCATGTTATGTAACCAACAAGGACGCCTGTGATCTGTTACGAATGTGAATTTTCTTCCGTAAAGATAAGGTCGGAAATGTTCTACTGTGAATAAAATAGCCAAAAGTTCTTAACCGACGGTTGCATAGCGAGTCTCAGCATCATTTAATGTTCGAGAGGCGTATGCTACTGGTAGGTATTGCCCAATCTCACATTGACTAAGTATTGCACCTGAAGCATAATCTGAGGCGTCTGTGGTGATTAAAAATGGTTTACTAAAATCGGAGTACTGAAGGGTGGGTTCGGTAATTATTAAATCTCGCAATTTTTCGAAGGCTATTCGTTGCGCAGTTCCCCAATTACATTTTATCCCAAATTTGGTAAGGTAGGTGCGGGGTTTAGCTATTTTGGCGAAATCGGGTATGAATCGTCTGTAATGACTGATTAAACCGAGAACTTGTTTAATATTGCGGAGTGTTTTGGGGCGGGGAAAATATTTGACGGCGTCTATTCTTCTGGGATCTGGTTTGATATCATCTTAGTTTATAACGTGCCTTAGATAAGTAATCTCCTATCGAAGGAAGTTACATTTATCTGGCTGAAGAGTTAACCCGTTACTTTGCAACCTTCCAAAGAGTTTTTTCAATTTGATGGCATGTTCTTCCAAGGGCCTCAAATATACTACAATGTCGTCCATATAAACGAACAATTCGATTCCTTGAAGTTCAGATAGAACCTGATCCATCATTCTATGAAAAGTTGCGGGGGTATTTTTTAGAATGAATAGCATTCATTTGAACTATTTGGTAGTCAGACATTTTGGGGACGAACTAAAGGGGAGAGTTATAAGGGAAGCTACAGGGTATCATGACGTTGGTGAGCATTCGGTTACGTGATTTCGTACGTCTTCTTTTTGAATATGAGTTTGACGATACTGTTTGACATTTATAATTTTCTCATCTGTGGTTTTCTGAGATGAGAAATACATTTGTCTGGCTCTTTTCTCAGTTTGTCTCGCTTTTGTCTCTTTCTTTCTCCTTTTCTCTCCTTCTGCCTTAATATAAATAATTGAATCATTATTCACTCATTCTCAATTTAAATGTCCTTTATTTTAAAGATTCACCGGTATAATTGGCGGTAAAACAGTTTTTGTTTTTATCATATGTGAAAAGGAGTCGAGTACTGAGAATTTCCGTAATTTCAGATGAGCGCAGGTATGCGATCATCACACGATTGAACCGGAACCAGTAGTGCTGAAAAGTGCGCGATCTTCAAATGAAACATGTCATAATTGAGACTGCTGAAATAGCTCTTCAACCTGAAAATGCAGTCTTTTCATTCTACTGAACAGAAATTAGTTTTAGATATTTTTTCGCAACCTAGCCTAATGTGAAAAATACTTGAATCTAATTTTCATTCAGTATAATGAAAAGACAGAATTTTCATATTAGGCATGTGGTCAACTGCTTCAAAACCAGTTTATTCAAATTCAAAATTTTAACACATTCTTATAAAATCCAACAAATAAACAAAACTTTTTAAGAAAAAAGTACTTTTCATTATCCGTTATTCTATGTTATGTTTATCAATTAATAATTATTATTTATTCTTTATTAAATATTATAATAATATTATTATTATGTAATAATTATATAAGAGCAATTAACATCATTCTTTATTCCATATTCATTATTCTTTAATACTAATAGAATATTTAGAAAAAAAATTGTAACTGATACCTGTAAAGTATATGTTTATGAACTTCAAGCATATATTATTCTGCACTGTTAGTTTTCAAAGCTAAAATTATAAACTGAAGTGTTATTGAATTGAATTAAGAATCGTAGTTTTTAATAACTTTAGAAAGTAATTATCTGTGTTGACATGTAACCCAGCTAATTTTCCTAACCTATATCTAATCCAGTTTACTTGCTTAACCTCTCTATAGCTTTTTATCTTTCAATGGACGCATTGGACGTGAAGCGACGTGAACGCATATCAAACATTTGGCGCACGTTGTGAGCCTGTTAAGTTCGTTTCTCAACTGTCCCTATAGGATCTCTAGATAGAGTTCTAAGTCGGTTATATTACTTTGGGAACGGTAACGAGAATGAGAATATTACCGAGAATATAAACGGCGGATAAATTCTTTGAGAATTTATGAGAACGATCCAAAGTCAACATAACCTCAAATTTCAACTCAATTTTTGATAACTCGGCGGTAAATTCAAATTTAGATAGTTTACAATACAACATTTTAATATTTTAAGAGTAAAACTTCTTCTATGCATTTTTCTTCATTTATAAATATATGTATATAAGTAAATAACTTGAAAGTAACTATGTAAATAATGTGAACAATAAAAATACTGATAAAAATCATAAATTCTTTAATGCTCTTAAATTTTTTTAAATTCTCCTAAATTCTGTCGTATTCTCCGTTACATAAGCCGAACTTAAATTCACGAGAATTTAAGAACTCTATCTCTAGAATTAAAAAAAATGCATAGGGAAAACGTAAAAATTCACTTTTCTCCAAATAAAAACTATTTGATCATTCAACCAATTGAAAACAAAACTCTACTTTCATAATTAGGTTAAGTTGTATTGTTGACAGACTTATCTGTCATGTTTTAATATCTTTATTTTCTTTATTATCTTTGCTTGTAACACAAAAGCTAGTGATAGGAGAGGGGAGGCGAGAGAGAATGGAGATATTTCTTTTGCCTTGAGTTTTGCTGTCTTTAATACTTGGACGACGACGTCTCGTGTCTTGTTTTGACAGTTCTAAGGGATTGCTAACCTATTATGAAGAATTCCAACTCCACTCTTTATTATCTCAGCATTACTAACTCATCTCACATTCTGACGGACTCACTCTACGAGCAATATCTCTTACCACTTGAGTGATACAAGACTCGATACTGAAGATGCCAGGTTACCCGTCAATGTCCTCGCTAGCTACTAGTTTTTCAGGCGGACTCATTTGCTCTACGAGCAGTATCTCTTACCACTCGAGTGATACAAGGCTCAACAATAAAGACGCTAGGTGGCGCGTCAATGTCCTCGTCAGTGAGTTTTACTCAAGAAAATGAAAAGGACGACGCTTTTCACGAGCGGGAAAACAAGGCTCAGATTTCGTCGTTTTTCATCTATAGGGAACTCTGCGGGAATTCCACAGATCCCTGTCAGCAGATCAACTTTTTATCCCTCGAAATTCACTAGTATTGATACTAGGGCCGGCAATACGACTAGTTTTATTCCAAGTGGTAACCTCCCGCAGAGCCCGAACTCACATAGTTTGATCGATTTAGATCCACCCAACCTAAGAGCGAATACCCCTTCAACTTCCTTTGTGAGTTCGAATCACACATTACTGTCCGAACACCGAAATCTCGTACAGATCCCTGCCAATCGTCCAACTCCACTTATTAATTCCACTATTGATAAATTTAAATTTCAAGCTTTTTCGGGTTTCAATCGTGTGCAAAACTACGAAACTTGCCGACGTTTCGTAGTTTTGCACACGATTGAAACCCGAAAAAGTTTTAAATTTAAATTTATCATCATGAATCATCGTGACAGTATTAAATCTATTATTGCTGTAAGATTTTTGGCTGACCAAACTTTGACCTGCACTACTAATCCCACTATGGCTGACTATGCATCGACATTACTGGACTCTTTCTCTGGGAACGTTCAAAGCTTGACCCCACCAGAGTGATGTAACAAAAATAAACATCCCCCCCCCCATAAGATGAATTTTTTGTCTTAGATTTTATTTTATAAAACCTTAAAATAAAATACGAAACATACACACATAATATTTTAAAAGATTTCACAGCTCAAAGTAGAAAATAGGGTAATTTTTCGCGAAAATAGGGGAGTGGTTGGGAAATAAATTCCTTCAAATAAGATTAATGTATAGAAACTATATTAGATTCAATATAAAAACCTTGAGATTTCAAGTCGAAATATACTGCATTTTCAACAAAATAGTCGAATTGTCAACCAAAACAGATTAATTTTCAACGAAAAATTTGAGTTTTCAAGATTAATGGTCGAATATTTTAGAGAAAGGTTAGCTTTTAAACTTGTAAAGATAAATTTTCAACCTATGAAGATGATTTTTCAAACAAATAGTTAAATTTTCAACAAACTTAAAAATTAATTAAACCCAACAGTTGCAGTTATTATCAAATAGTTGAACTTTCAAGAAAGAAAGATATGAATTTTTATTTAAATAGTAGAATTTTTAACCTACAGAGACGAATTTTCAAGAAATGGATAGAATTTTTAAAGAAAAAAGACGGATTTTTTAGAAGGCAGGTGAATTTTCAATGAAGAACTTTTCTACCAAAAAAGATGAATTTTCAATAAAAAAGACGAATTTTCAACAAAACAGTTGAATTTTCAAAAATAGAAGATGACGTTTTAACAAAAATTTTGTATTTTCAACAAAAATAATTGAATTTTTAACAAAATAGTTGAACCTTTAACATAGTTGAATTTTCGATCTATAAAAATGAATTTTCAACCAAAAAGTTGAATTTTCAATAATAAATTTTCAACGTAAACATACAAATTTCGTAGAAGGAAGTTGAATTTACAATTCCAAAGAACGAATTTTCTATCCAAAAAGACGAAAGTTTAACAAAATAGTTAAATTTTCAACAAAATATTTGAATTTTCAATAATAAATTTTCAACGCAAACATACGAATTTCGTAGAAGGAAGTTTAATATAAAATTCCAAAGAACGAATTTTCTATCCGAAAAGACGAAAGTTTAACAAAATAGTTAAATTTTCAAGAAATTAGTTGAATTTTTAGCTAAAATGACGAATCATCACAAAAAATTAATTTTCAACCAAGAAGTTCATTTTTCAATCAGGTAGTTGACTTTGTTATCACAAAGGTTTATTATTAACAAAAAATCTAATAATTGATACTTGAACCAAAAGATGTTTCAAATTTAAATAAGAGACAGTTATATTCAACCGAAAAAGAAAAATGTTCAATCAGAAAAAATCTTTCAGTCAAGTGAGATAAAAAATTTCAACCAAATTGTTGAATTTTTAAACTGAAAAATAACTTTTTTTACAGAAAAGAAAAAAAGGAGATATTCAAATTACTTTCTTACTTTTATTTATTCATTTTTTAAATTATTTTTTTCCAGTAATTTATTTATTTCATTTCGTATTTTTATCTACATTAAATTGGAGTTACTTCTTTCTGGAAACTTGTCTATACCTATGATCTCATTTATTTGCATTCATGTACACAATCGTTTAATGATACGTGCTCTCGATTTTCATATCGTTGCGATAGCATCTTTGATTTCGTAATTTCAAACTCGGACGTTTTATTGTGATTTTCTCATCCCAAAGGTCAATTTTTAAACTTAAAAGATGATTTTTCAATCAAATGATGGAATTTTCAAACAAAAAAGAATTAATTTCAACCACAATCCATTATATTTTTAATCAAATATTTGAATTTTGAAGTAAAAAAGACGAACTTTTTAAAAGATAGTTGGATTTGCAACCAAGAAATTTTCAACTAAGAAAGATGAATCTTCATTTCGAAAAAGTCGAATTCTCAATCCAAAAAGACGAATTTTCAAGAAGGCAACTGAATTTTCAAACATGAAAGATTACTTTTTAAGAAAAAAGTTGAATTAAGAAAAAGTATTTTAATTTTTCACAAAATAGTCGTACTTTCTGTACAAAAAGACGAAGGTTCAACAAAACAGTTAAATTTGTTATAAAATAATGAACTCAAAACTTAATAAAATTTTTCTTCATTGAAAATATTCTTCTTATATTGTAGAAGAAATCCTGTGCATACTATTTCAGGGAACAAATTTTTAGGTTCCATTTAAGTCGATTAATTGTAATATTAAAAAAATTTTGTATTCTAGGTCCTATAATACCTCAAAAAAAAATTTCATAACATGTAGGGTTTCTTTCTCAATAAATGACAAATACTTTCTATAGGTGATGGAATTTCCTACCCATCAATGTGTATTTTTTATCAATTAAAAACTAAGAACATTCCTTTTCATACTCAAAACGGCTTGACAAAAAATCTATGAAATTTTTTTTTAATCAAAAGAAAATGGATGGCATATTTTTTCAACGGAAGGAAGAAATCTAGGCGGAAGCGTTTGCAAAATAAAAAAAAAACATTTTTCGCGGCACCCTACTACATATCGTAAAATAAAGTTGTGATATTTTTTTTTTCAATTTATGAGTGAAATCCTAAAATATTACTATTTCATTATACTCAAAGCCTCAATTACTGATTCGATTAGTAAAATTTTCCCTAAATTTTATTTTGAGCGTGCACCTTATATAAAAATGTCCTATTATTTGTTAAATTCAACATTAAATGAAGGTTTTTAAAATATCAAGTCTTTTCTACATATTTGTAACACAAATAACAATTTTGCAAAATTACTCTATGGGCGAACAAAATAGTTTTAAATTTTTTGTAGCTACAGTTTTTGGTACTGAATAACAATTCCGTTAACTGCACATTTTTTTGACAAAATTTGAATATGTGTTTGAAATTTCTTCAGCTTCAATTAAAGGAATATGCCATTCTTTTGCTACCATACAAAAAAAATGTGTTGTTCTAAAAATCTAAAAATTGTTGTCAAAAGGCTAAATTCACTATTTTTATATTAAGGAAACCTTTTTTTATAATATAAAAACGATGACGTGTTTCTTCGATCCCGACTAAAAAATTTGAAGCACATGTTAGCGACATTGATAGCAGTTGAAGCATAGAACTTCCGAGAATGTATATATTTTCCGCGGAGTTAATCTGATAACTTTTTTTAGAAAAGTAAAAAACATAAAATTTTTAATTTCGTTTTAATTATTATTCATTTCATTTTTATTCATTTCATTTCAGTAATTTATTTATTTGATTTATTATTTTTATCTACATTATTATCGCAGTTATTTTTTTCTGGAAGCTCGTCTATCTATGTTCTCATTTATTTGTATTTATGTACACAATCGTTTACTGATAGGTGCTCTCGATTTTGATGTAGTTACGAAAGCATCTTATAATTCTTGATATCATAGTCTCATATTTTATTGTGATTCCCTCATTTCACTATTTCACCTTATGTATTATATATTCGTCAATTTCTTATCGAAATATTTATTTGGATCTAAATATGTGTCATATATGTGTCATATGTGTCTTTTAACTGGCAATTTAACTATGGAAATATTGATTCAAAATTAACTTTCTTTAGTTGAAAATTCAAAAATTTGGTTGAATATTCATGTATTTTGTTGTGAATTCGTATTTTTTGGCAGAAAATTAATCTCTCTGAGTGAAAATAGGACCAATTGGTTGAAAGTTGAATTACTTTGTTAAAAATTTATTTTGTCAGTTGCAAACCAATTTTTTCGTATGAAAATTCTTTTTTTTTTGTTGGTAGAAAATAAATGTTTCCAGCTGAAAATTTGAATATTCCATTTTTAGTTGAAAATGGACCAATTTCAGTTTAAAATTCAACTATTTAGTTGAAAATGAACTTTTTTGTTTAAAATTCAACTGCTTTGTTGAAAATTCATCGTTTTGGGTTCAAAAATTCTACTATTTTCGCAGAAAACTTAACTATTTTGTTAAAACTTAACTTCTTAGATGAAAATTAATGATTTCGGTTTGAAACTTCAACTGTTTTCTAGAGAATTCGCCTTTTCACTAAAAAAATTTACCAATTTGGTTAGCATTTCTTTTTCTCTTGACTGAAAAATCTTTCCTGGTTAAGAATTCAACACTTGTTGAAAATTATTCTTTTTAATTTGGAAGTTTATCTTTTTTGGTAGAAACTTGATCTTTTTTGAATTAAAATGCAACCTTTTGATTATAAAATAATCTGTTTTGGTTGACGGTTCAACCACGACTGTTGAAAAATCGTCTTTTTGGCTGAATTCAAGTGTTTCTCATTTAAATTAAAAATATTTTTTGTTGAAAGTATCAATTAATACATTTTTCGTCGATAATTGATCTATTTTTATTGAAAATTCATCTACTTGGTTGAAAGATGAAGTTCTTTGTAGAAAATTCATTTTTTTGTGAAGAATCATCACTTGAATTGCAAGTTCGACTATTTTGTTGGAAATTTCATTATTTTGGTAAAAAATCCACTTTTTTGTCAAAAATTAAACTGCTTTGTTGAATCTTCGTCTTTTTGGATAGAAAATTTATTTTTGTAGGTCGAAAATTAAACTATGTGGTTACAAATTCGATCATTTTGTTGAAAATTTAACTATTTTGTAAAAATTCAACTATTTTGTGGAAACATCATATTTCATGTTCGAAAATTCAACTGCTTTGTTGAAAATTCATATTTTTGGATTGAAAATTCATCTTTTAGGGTAGAAAAGTTCTTAGTTAAAAATTTAACTACTTTGGTAAAAATTCAACTATTGGGTTGAAAATTCACCTCTTTTGATTAAAAGCTCAAACATTTCACTTTAGATGCAGTTGTTTGGTTAATCATTAATTTTGTTGTTTCAAATAGGATTGAAAATAGGAAATTCAACTATTTTATTAAGAAGTCATCTTTTATTTTCGAAAATGCAACTGCTTGGCTAAAAATTTAATTATTTTGCTGAAAATTCAACTATTTTGATAAAAATCATCCTTTATGTTCAAAAATGCAACGGCTGTGTTGGAAATCCGTCTTTTTGGATTAAAAATTCATCTTCCTTGGATTAAAGATTCATCGTTTTTGATAGAAAAGTTCTGGGTTGAAAATTCAACAACTTGGTTAAAAAATTAATTATTTTGTTGAAAATTTATTCTTTTTGATGGAAAGCTCAATTATTTTATTGTAAATGCAGCTTTTTGATTGCTATTTACTTTTGTTGTTGTTGGAAATTTAACGATTTTGTTGGAAATTTAATTATTTTGTAAAAATTCAACTATCTTGTTAAAAAATCCTCAATCAGGTTCGAAAATTCGACTGCTTTGTTGAAAGTTCGTCTTTTTGGATTAAAAATTAATATTTTTTGGATTGAAAATTCATCTTTTATGGTAGTAAAGTTCTTGGTTAAAAATTCAGCTACATGAGTAAAAATTCAACTAATTTGTTGAAAATTCACCCCTCTTGATTAAAAGTTCAATCTTTTCACTGCAGATGCAGTTGCTTGATTGATATTTAATTTTTTTGTTGCAAATAGGATTGAAAATAGGAAATTCAACTATTTTGTTGAGCAGTCATCTTTCATTTTCGAAAATGCAACTGCTTAGCTGAAAATTGATTTATTTTGCTGAAAATTCAAATATTTTGATAGAAATTCCACTATTTTGTCAAGAAGTAATCTTTTATGTTCAAAAATTTAACTGCCGTGTTGAAAATTCGTCTTTTTCGATTGAAAATTAATCTTTTTTGGATTGAAAATTCATCGTTTTTGGCAGGAAAGTTCTTGGCTGAAAATTCAATTGTTTTCTAAAAAATTGTTTTTTTTTTGGCACAAAGATTAAAATCTTTGGTTAAAAATTGCGAATGCAACTGTTTGGTTGCAAATTAATTCTTAATTTTGTTGAAAATGCAACTATTTGGTAGAAAAATCTTTGCAATGAGAGAATCAGAATCAAATATGTGAATTTGATATCACGAATTAAAAGATGCTATCGCAAAGATATGAAACTCGAGAATACGTATCCTGAGTGTGTACATGAGTACAAATAAATAAGATCATGAATATAGGCAAGCTTCCAGAAAGAACCAATTTTTATAAGAATGTAGAAAAAATCCAAAATTATATAAATAAATTACTGAAATAAAATTAATAAAAAAGAAATGAATAGAAATAAAAAAAGGAATTTAAAAGTTTACGTTTTTTTCTGAGTAGCGGATTAGTTTGTACAGTTTTGGGTTGTGGATAATAATATACAATTGGAAAATGAAAAACAAAATTTGTTTTCTTATTAGAACTTTTATTAAATCTGAAGAAAAAAACAGTCTTTTGGATTGTGTAAACTGCACATTGAAAACAAATTTGTAATATGTACCTGAAATTTTTTCATCTGGGATCAATGAAAAATGCCATAGTTTTTGTATTATGAAGAAAAAATTTTCCTTGTTTCAAAATTGCGAATTTGGCACTTTTTCATAAACTTTTGAATCTTTCACACATTAAAAAAAAGTTTGAATTATAGCGAAAAATGGCATGTTCCTTCAATTCAAGCTGAAGAAATCTCGAGCACATGTTTACATTTTTTCAGAAAAATTTGCAGAACAATCCAAAAACCTGGGTATTCCGTTTTTTTAAATCTCTATCTTGGGCAAAAAATTTGTTTTTCAATTTATAAATCGATACACGGAACATTTCTTCCTGTTGCTGAAAGAATTCTGCGATACATTTTTTTTTCTATAAAAAAATGGTTTAGACTTTCCGCTGGGTCATTGTAGGTCTAAAAATGAATATGCTTATATTTCAATTTAAAAAAATTTCAATTCAGGTCTGGAAAATTACTTTACTTATAGAATGTGTTTGTTCTTTATGAGGAATAAACCCTGAAGAATTTTTTTTTGAGATATTATCTGGCCTAGAATACGAAAATTTGTAATTTTTGTAATTTGTAATTTGTAATTTGTAATTAATCGTCTGAAATGGCCCCTTAACTTTCCTTTCCTAGAATAATATGGACAGGATTCTTTCTGAAATATAAGGAGATTATATTCCATGAGAAATAAATTAAAAATATTTATACCGGGTCACCGAAAAATCTTGAATTTTGAAAAACAAAAATACACTTTTTTTGTACTTCAAAGATTCCTATAGCACTATAAAATGTATTTTTACCTATCATTTATTCAGGTCGATTTCTGTGAAATTATGGGTTTTCATTAATTTTCCTTATATATTTGTTTATCGATTTCACTGAATTATTAAGATTGCTGAAAATAAGACTTGATATGAAATAATAGGTGAAAATACATTTTAAAGTACTATAGGAATCTTTGAGTTGGAAAAAAAGTTTTTTTTGTGTATTTCAAAATTCAAGACTTTTTTGTGTCATTTGGTATTAATATTTGTAATTTATTACTTAGAATCAGACCATTGATTGCGACGAAATTACAAATTTTCGTATTCTAACTCTAATTTAGGATTTATTCCTCAATAAATAAGAAATACCTTTTAGGGGTGAAATAATTGTCTAGCCTTAAATTTGTATTTTTTTTTTAAATTGAAAACCAAGAGAATTAATTTTCGGACCTAAAACCGCCTAGTGGAACTTCTAAACAATACAAAAATTTCATTTATTCATGAAAAGGGAGAAACTTAGGGAGTAACGTTTGCAAAATTCAAAATCAAACAGTTTTTTGGGCACCCTAACATATAGTGAATTAGTATAAATAATAAATAATTCTTAGGTGACTTCGGCGTCTAATGTCTAATAAATTATCGAACTTTTATTGTTGATTTTTTCGATTCAATATGAAATAGTGGTAAACGAATCGACGTGTCAGGTGTGCTTTTGTGTTTGATCCAATTTCACAATGTGTATGTTAGTGCATACATTAAAGCCTGAAAGGATTAGTTTCAACTGAAATAAAGGAATGTAATATAGATTGAGTGTGTAAATAATTCTAATTTTTCCTGCTGAAGCAATAACAATAACATATTGCATCAGTTCAGAAATGGTGACTTAGTCTACACTGGGAGTCTTAGTTTTTCAATGCTTCATAACTGCGTTTCATTTTTTCATATACTGCGTTTAATTTTGGGGATCAACGTGTCATTAAGAGAATTTGTCACATAAAAAATACATACTAAAATTCAGACGAAAGATATGAGATTTTAGTACAATCATGTGAAACTTGAATAAAACTTACTTTGAAGTATAATAATAATTATTAATACTGATAATTGATAATAATTATCATTATTATTAATAATTACCTCTGAAAAGGGGTTTTGCAATAATAATATGATAAGAGAGCTTTGTATAGCCGTTACAATTTCAAATATCCAGAAAAATATATAAATAAACCAGGGTGCATTTTGAAAATTCGACGTTTTGATGGAGAATTCATTTTTGTAGGTTGAAAATTTAACAATTTTGTTAAAAGCTCACATATTTTGTTGAAAATTCTACTCGGGTTGAAAATTTGATTATTTTGTTAAATATTCGTTTTGTTTCGCTGAAATATTAACTATTTAATTAAACTTAAGGTTGAAAATTTAACTATTTTGTTAAAAGCTCACATATTTTGTTGAAAATTCAACTAGGGTTGAAAATTTGACTATTTTGTTAAAAATGCGTTTTGTTTCGCTGAAATATTAACTATTTAATTTTGCGCTGAGAATTCAACTATTTATTTGAAAATTTGACGTTTTGATTGAGAATTCATATTTGTATGTTGAAAATTTAATTATTTTGTTAAAAGCTCACATATTTTGTTGAAAATTCAACTCGGGTTGAAAATTTAACTATGTTGTTGAAAATTCGGTTTGTTTCGCTAAAATATTAACTATTTAATTTTATGCTGTGAATTCAACTATTTATTTGAAATTTCATGTATTTTAAAAATTCGACGTTTTGATTGAGAATTCATCTTTGTAGGTTGAAAATTTAACTATTTCGTTAAAAGCTCACATATTTTGTTGAAAATTGAACTCGGGTACAAGATGTAACTATCTGGTTGAAAATTCGTGTTGTTTCGCTGAAATATTAACTATTCAATTTTGCGCTGAGAATTCAACTATTTATTTGAACATTCATGTATTTTGTTGAAAATTCATGTATTTTGTTGAAAATTCGACGTTTTGATTAAGCATTTATTTTTGTAGGTTGAAAATGTAACTATTTTGTTAAAAGCTCACATATTTTTTTGAAAATTTAACAATTTTGTTGAAAATTCGTTTTGTTCGCTGAAATATTAACTATTCAATTTTGCACTGAGAATTCAACTATTTATTTGAAAATTCATGTATTTTGTTGAAAATTCGACGTTTTGATTGAGCAATCATCTTTGTAGGTTGAAAATGGAACTATTTTGTTAAAAGCTCACATATTTTGTTGAAAATTGAACTATTTTGTTGAAAAATCATTTTGTTTCGCTGAAATATTAACTATTTAATTTTGCGCTGAAAATTCAACTATTTATTTGAAAATTCATGTATTTTGTTGAAAATTCGACGTTTTGATTGAGCAATTATCTTTGTGGGTTGAAAATGGAACTATTTTGTTGAAAGCTCACAAATTTTGTTGAAAATTTAACTATTTGGTTGAAAATTCGTTTTGTTTCGCTGAAATATCAACTATTTAATTTTGCACTGGAAATTCAGGTATTTCTTAAAAATTCAACTGTTTTTGGTTGAGGTTTGATTTTTCTGGTTTCAAAATTCGAATATTTCGTTGAAAATTCATTTTTACAAGTAGGAAATTCAACTATTTTGTTGAAGATTTGTCTGTTTGGACCGAAAATTCGACATTGTGGATTGATATCAATCAATTTTCGGTTGAAAATAAACAAATTGAATTGACTGTTTTGATTAGAAAGTTTATTGTTCCATTTCCAGTTGGAAATTGATTTTTTTTTATTTTGAAATTCACTTATTTGGACGAATATTTATCTTTTTCATTTGGGAATTCAAGTATTTAATTAAAAATTCATGTATTATGTTGAATATTCGTCTTTTTTGGTTGAAAATTCAATTACATGATTGAAAATTAAACTCCTTTGTTAAAAATTCATTTTTTTTCGAAGATTCGATTTTTTAAATTGAATTTTACAACCAAAAATGTATGTACTTTGTTGAAAATTGTTTTTTTTTTGTTACAAATTAATTTTATTTAACTGATAATTTAAGCAATACAGTTGAATATTCCATAATTACAGTTGAAAATTCATCTCTTCCGCGTTTGAAAATTCAACTATTCCAGTTGAAGATTCACCATTTTAGTTTGAAATTCATCACTTTGGTTGAAAATTTAACTACTTTGATGAAAATTAGTTTTTTTGTTGTAAAATTAATTTTTTTAACTGGAGATTTAACTATTCCATTTTTGGTTAAATTTTTTTATTCAAAAGTTAACCCAGTTGGTTGAAAATTCATCTTTTTTATTTAAAAATTCAAGTATTTCGTTGAAAATTCGTCTTCTTTGGTAGAAAATTTAATTGTTTCATTGAAAACTAAACGTAAATTCGCTTGGAATTCGATAACTCCATCAATTTCAACCAATTCTAATAAAAAAAAGTTCATTACACGCGGCATTGAACACACTTTGATTATATCAACAGAAAAAAATTATTGGCTTGGAATTTTTGGGATATTTGGATTTTTTACCATAAAATCAGAGTTTGAGACTGTAAAAGAAATTTCGCATATGAAACTTTTTTT
>JAABKJ010006825.1:0-21548 GCA_011634705.1 Andricus grossulariae
ATTGAAAATTACTTTTCTGGACTGAAAATTTTAATATTTAATTTTTGGTAGACAATTTATCTATTTTTGGTTGAAAACTCAACTATTTGGTAGAAAATCCATGTTTTTTATTGAAAATTCGACTTTTTGGTAGAAAATTACTCTTCTTGCTTGTAAATTCAACTATTACAATTTAATATTTATCATTTTAGTTGAAATTTCATTACTTTGGTTGAAAATTGAACTTTTTTGTTTGAAATTTTTTTTTACATTAAAAATAACTTTTCTTGACTGAAAATTACTTTTCTTTACTGAAAATTTAACAATTTAATTTTTGGTAAACAATTTATCTATTTGGTAGAAAATCCATGTTTTCTTATTGAAAATTCGACTTTTTGGTAGAAAATTACTCTTCTTGCTTGAAAATTCAACTATTAAAATGAAATATTTATCATTTTAGTTAAAAATTCATTACTTTGGTTGAACATTGAACTATTTTGTTTGAAAAAAAAATTTTTTACATTGAAAATTACTTTTCTGGACTGAAAATTTTAATATTTAATTTTTGGTAGACAATTTATCTATTTTTGGTTGAAAATTCAACTATTTGGTAGAAAATCCATGTTTTTTATTGAAAATTCGACTTTTTGGTAGAAAATTACTCTTCTTGCTTGAAAATTCAACTATTACAATTAAATATTTATCATTTTAGTTGAAATTTCATTACTTTGGTTGAAAATTGAACTTTTTTGTTTGAAATTTTTTTTTTTACATTGAAAATTACTTTTCTTGACTGAAAATTTGACTATTTAATTTTTGGTAAACAATTTATCTATTTTTGGTTGAAATTTCAACTATTTGGTAGAAAATCCAGGTTTTTTAATTGAAAATTCGACTTTTTTGTAGAAAATTACTCTTCTTGCTTGAAAATTCAATTATTACACAATTAAATATTTATCATTTTAGTTTAAAATTCATCTTCTTGGTTTAAAATTAAACTAATTGTTTGAAAGTTAAATTCTTTCGTTAAGAATGCATTTTTTGTTTGTTTGAAGATTCATCATTTTAATTGAAAATTTGACTGTTTTGTTGCATTTGTTTTTATTGGATCAAAATTAATTTTTTTTACTAAAAATTTAACTAATAAAGTTGAATATTTCATCATTATAGTTGAAAATTCATCGCTTAGATGAAAAATTTGTTTTTAACTGAAAATTTAACTATTTCATTTTTGGTTGAAAATTTATCATTTACAGTTGGAAATTCATGTACACACCATTTAGAAATTACTTACCCTTTAATAAGGTTACTTTCAGAAATGAAAAAACATTTATTTAATTTTGCAAATGAATAGCACTATTTTTACAAATTCATATATTTAAAAGGACTGAAACAAACATTATTTGTAATAAACTTGCGGAATTGTATACATATTCCGAGTCGATTGTTTAAAAACAAATCGAAATACCTGAATGGCTCCGTACTATGAAAAATTATATCTGGAAAACACGTGGAATTTTCAGGGATTTTTTTCTAGGATTTGAGTAAATATTCTGAATAATTAAAATACAAATTAGTATTTAGACTTTTCAAAACCTTCTTCTTTGCCAAAGAATCAAAACAGCTTCCGTAAAAGCATTAAAAGACTTCTTAAAATAATTTTAAACAATTAATTTCAATATTAAATTGATCTTTTGTATAGTAAAAAAGAATACTTAAAATTGTTATACCTTATGATAAAATTAAAAAATTGAAATTCTGAAGAATTGCATTTCTAAAAAAAATGTTGACTTTGCTCTTCATATGAAAAGAGAAATTATTATTTGATTGCAAAGTATTATGAGTGTATTTTTGTGGGTGTCAGGTGGGATATTAGTGAGAGGATTAAAGGAATGACTCACATTTAAAAATATCGTTGAAGAATCAAAATGTAGAATGATTACAAAATAAAAACAAAAGTTGCTTTCAGGTTTTGCCTGCTATTAATTAATACAAATTCCAGACAATTTTAGCGATTTTATCTTTAATATTTATTCTGAACTTTTTATTTGATCAGAAATTAAATGATTTAGGTTTTGTTTCAAAAGATTAATTTTAAGTTTTGAAGACTTCAAAATAGGTTGAAAAGGAATCTGGAGGATATTAGACCATTTTTTGAATTTTGTGGGATTTTTACAATTTTAGGAAAAGCGAATTGTTTCAAAAGATATTTAGAAGTTTTATAACGATTGGAAATTAATTGAACTCTCGAGAAGATTTAGAGAGAAAAAATGTTAAGATACAGATTTTTGAAGATTTTGAAAAAAAATGTAGAAGCTTTTTAAGAATTTTGAAAAGTTTCAATAGCATACTCAAAGTTTAAAAGTAAGTTTAAAAGATATTTAGAAAATTGTTAACGATTTAAAAATAAATTAAAAATTTTAAACATTTAATATATTTTTAAACTGTACATTTTTGAAGATTTTGAAAAAAGAAGCTGTTTAAGAAATTTGAAATAATCCAAGAGAATGAAAAATTTTTTCTTCAGATTCCTAGAAAAATTGAGAAAGATTTTTTATTTAAAAAAAATGAATTTTAACAGAATATTTGAAAAGATTTTAAAACATTTCAAAAGATTTCCAAAATGTTCAAAAACGAATATGGAAGATTTAAAGGCTTTTTTTTTAATTTTCAAACAATTTTAGGAACAATTTGAATAATTTTAAAGGATATTTAGAAGTTTTAGTGAACAGATTTTTAAACATTTTTGATTTGAAGATTTCAAAACAATGTTGATAAAGTATAGATTTTTGAAAATTTTGTACGGTTTTAAGAGAATCAAAAAATGGTGTCTAGGTTCCTAGGGAAATTTTAAATTATTTTTTATTTTTAAAATTAATTTTAAGAGAAAATTTAGAAAGGTTACTTCAAAATATTTTAAATGATTTCCAAAACTGTCAGAAAAAATGTGTCAGATTTTAAGGCAATTTGTTTAATTTTGCAGAATTGTTTATAAATTTGAGGAAACATTCGAGTCAATTTAAAAGGTTATTTAGGAATTTCATAAGTAATAAAGAGATTAATATATTTTTAAATTTGAAAAGATTTCCGAAATTTTATAAAATATTTTTTAATTTCTTCCAACCTTCTCTCAGAATATAATTTTAGCTCGAATTTAAGTGCTCAAAAACTTTTAACAAATAAATAGTTTTTCGAAATTTTTATTTAGTATTAAAAATGATTTTCCCCCTCAAATCGAAAAACTTGAATGATCTTGATGAACTTTATGATGCGAGTAGCATAAAAAATGATGCGTTTTTTAAATGTAAAATTCTTTTTCACTTTTTTTTAATTGAAAGGAGCGATAAACTGACCCTTGCGGGAAAAGTGCATTCAGTTTTTCTTGGATTAGTTCCAAAATGAATGTGGAAGTAGAAAAGGTGGCAAGAATGTGGAATAATATAATTCAATATAAAAAAGGGTGTGTGTATGCGTGTGTGTTGGGACGCAGGCAATCCAGTTAAAAGAAGCAATGGCCCGTATCTCGAGAACGACCCTGAGGAACCTGTTCACTCAAATTCCTCTAACTTTAAACCGCTTCTTTGCCGCCCATCGTGTTGAACCACGTGGGTTTCGCTTCTTCAAAGAGGTGACTCTTTTCCGCATAGCGGATCACACCGAATCGAATGTGATAATGGACTACAAACTATTTACCCTTCCATTCTTTGCATTTTTCTGTAAAGCAGAAATAGTCAGGGATATAATAAAAGATCCAAAATCCGAGAATTATTTAATCAGTTTAAAAAAAAGTATTGTTAAATCTTAATTATAAATAAGTTATTAAACAATACTGTACAGTACTCTACTATAGAATACTAATCGTAAATCTACTATATTATTTAAGGCTAGATTAATTCTCCCAGACCAAAAGCGAATTTTTTGCACTGTATTATTGTCAGATTTCAAAAGGTTTTAGAAAGATTTCGAAGATTTCGCAAAGCTCTCAAAGTGTTCAAAGATTTTACAACGATTTTAAAAGGTTTCGCAAAGAATTCAGAAAGATTTGAAAGAGTTCAAAGATTTCATAAAGATTCAGAAGATTTCCAAGATTTCGTAAAGATCTAAAAGAGTTCAATATTTCACAAAGACTCCACAGATTTCAGAAAGATTTTGACAACGTTTTCAAAGGTTTCAAAAGATTAAGAAAATATTTCAAATATTTTGCAAAGATCTCAAAGAGTTAAAAGATTTTACAAAGATTTTAAAGATTTTAAAAGGTTTCACAAAGATTTCAGAAGAATTGCAAACATTTCAAAATATTCAAAATATTTCAAAGATTTCACAAAATTCAAAGCGATTTCACAAATATTTCAGAAGATTTCAAAGATTTCAAAGATTTCACAAGGATTTCACAGATATCTCAAAGAGTTAAAAGATTTCAAAAATTCCAGAAAAATTCTAAATTCTAGATTTCGCAAAAATCCCAAAGAGTTCAAAGATTTTATACAAATTTTAAAGATTTTAAAAGGTTTCACAAAGATTTCAAAATTTTCAAAAGATTTCAAAGATTTCGCAAAATTCCAAGCGATTTCACAAATATTTCAAAAGACTTAAAAGATTTCGGATAGATCTTAAAGACTTTTAGAAGATTTCACAAAAATTTCATAAGTTTTAAAAAGATTTTAAAGCTTTTGAAAAAGTTTTTAAAGTCTTTAGAAAGATTTAAAAGATTTCGCAAAGAACTCAAAGAGTTGAAAGATTTCACAAAGATTTTCAAAGGTTTGACACCGATTTTAGAAAGATTTTAAAGATTTCGTAAAGATCTGAAAGAGTTCAAAGATCTCAAAAAGATTTCGCAGATTACGATATGTTTCATAAAAATTTTAGAAAGATTTGAAAGATTTCAAAAGGCCAAAGATTTTACAAACATTTTAAAGATTGTAAAAGCTTTTAGAAAGATTTAAAAGACTTCGTAAATAACTCAAAGAGTTCAACGATTAGACAAAGATTTCAAAGAGTTTCAAAAGATTTCCAGTATTTCGAAAGATTAAAAGTTTTTTGTGCATTTGTTGACCTAGAAAAAGCGCTTGACAAGGTGGATAGAAGTAAACATTGGGAAGTCCTGAAAGAGTACGGAGTCAATGGATGGCTTTTACAAGCAATAAATACAGTATTGTAGGTAGCAAAGCGAGTGTGAGAGTAAATAGGCAACTGAGTGACTGGTTTAATATTATGCAAGGTGATAGGCAAGGATGCGTTATGTCCTCATAGCTATTTATTATATTCATGGACAAGTGTCTGAGAATGGCCCTCTTAGACGTAGAAGGTGTGGATCGCGGGAGAGTGAAGGTGCGTGGGTTAGCGTTTGCAGATGGTAAGGTTGTTATGGCAGAGTCAACCGAAGGCTTGCAGAGAATGTTGAGCAGACTGAATACTAGCATGAAGAACATGGATCTTAAAATTGACGTGGATGAAACAAAAATTATGGTGTTTGCAGGAAAGAGTGAAAAAACAGTATGCAACATTGTCTCAGACGATGAGAGAATCAAGTTGATCACAAGTTGAGAAGTACATGTATCTTGGTAGTTTATTTACTACTAACGGAAAGATCGATGGAGAGATAGCCAGGCGCATAAACGAGGGTAGGAAGGTTATCGGCAGTGTAGGAGCCATTACCAGAAGTAAAAATATAACAAATAAAGCTAAAATGGCAATATATAATTCTGTATTTACACCTACTGTGCTGTACGGTAGCGAGACCTATAGACATATACCAATAAAAGAATAAGAGTAAAATTAACGCGATTGGCATGGAATTCCTGCGCAATATGTCCGGTAAAACGCTAATGGACTTAATCAGCAATGAGAGAATCCTCAAAGAATGTGGTGTAGAGGAGACACTGGTTGACAAGTGTAAAAGAAATTCGTTGAGATGGTTTGGGCATGTTGAGAGAATGAAAGATGAACGACTGATGAAACAAGTATATCGGGGTAAAGTAAATGGCAGCGTACCCGGAGGCAGACCGAGCCAAAATTTGTTGGAATGTGTGAATGAGACCCTAATTCGAAGAGACATAAGAAGCATGAACGTGTGGCGACAAATAGTGTATAAAAAATGCATGATGATGAGTGTCAGTGGAGTGAATGGCGTCTGAAATAAAAGACCTTGGATAATAATGGGCCCGAGTGGAGAGCTTTTTATGCTGACTTTGTGAAGCTCTTCGACTGGGGTGATTGCTGGAGAGGTTGATGAGCGACCTGGGTTGGATCAGTATTGCAGTGTTCCGAACGGGATATCGCTTAATGGTATAAGAATAATAAAGATTTTATGAATTTTAAAGATTTCAAATAATACTAATTGTTGGTTTTGTGGCTTTGGGGTCCGTAAATGATAAAGAAGATTTAGATTTCCATCAGACTTTTCGGCTCCATATATGGGCCCTCTTCAGTGATTTATTCTAGAAAGTTTGCTGATACATTTCAGTGCGGGTTTACCCTAAGACTATTTTTTATGTGCGTCGACTTTTTCCCCTAAAATATATCGCAAATATTTCAAGAAATTCCAAAATTCCAAGAAATTTCACAAAGATTTAAAAGATTGTAGGGATTTTACACAAATTTTTAATATTTCACACCAGATTTCAAGAGTTGTCAACCACTCGAATATTGCAGTATTTTTCCCAATGTTTTCAAAATAATGAACTTTTTCTTTTTGATGTCGATGGGTGGCCTTCTCACCGATTTGAAATTTTAAAAAAAGTATAAAAATGTTGGTAAATGAAAAAATGATCGTGTTTCCGTTGATTAAAATTTTTATTTTTTCTCAAGAATTACGCGAGATATGGGTAAAATTCTAAGAGCAAAATTATTTTTTTCAAAGAATTCTGCCAGAAGTTCTTTTTCCATTTTTCGATTCTTTGTTCCCTTCCACCAGAATAAAAAAAATAAGATAAAGTAATATACTGGATTTTAAGCAAAAACGTTTTCTTTTTCGAGCAAAAAAAAAATGAAAAAAGTTTTGGAACCGCTGCTAATGAAGATTCAGTAATGATGAGAATCTGTCCTTTTTATAATAAAAAAGTTCTGGATTATTTTAAAGTTGTATACCTCAGGGAGAAGAGGGACACATTTTAAGTTAATTAAAAAACAAGAATCTCGAAACTTTTTTGCAGTTGTTATGGGTTGAAAATTTCGAACCTTTCAAAAATTGGTAATACGTATAAGAAAATAGGTATTTTACTGGTGCAATTGAAGTTGATTTTAAAATCAGAAAATTTCTGAAACAAAATTGAAGGTTATAAATATCGTATGAACTAATAGCATTATAAATAAAAATACTTAATTCATTTTACACAATTTGAATTAACAAAACATAAAGTAATAAAAATTACTTGTATTGCATCATAAAAAATAAAATTTACATATCTCTAAAAGGGAAAAGCAGCACACTTAAATTGAATAATCGTTACACGTTACGCTTATGATATAATATTTATAATTTCCATATGATATGGAAACGGGTTCAAGTTATATACTTCTAAATATTCTTCTGTGATTTAAAGTTCAACTTAATAATTCAATTTGTTATAAATAAGTATTTTGATAAATTTTGTCGTCCTTCTTATCAGGATTGTACCTATACTACCTCAAATTTTCTTTCAAGGTGGTAAACCTTGAAAACCTTTGATAGAAATAATTTAAAAAAAATATTGAATGACCTGGGTTACTTTCTTTTATTGTAGAAAATTTTTTCCTAAATTATACAATGTATTTGGTTCTAAAAACTACTTTATTTAAATTTTTATTTATTTATGTTTCAGTTTGACTCCAGGAATTCCTGATTGCGTTCACACATGTCTACTTCATCAGAAACTTCAGGTACTTTTATTATAAAAATTGGCTCATCAAAAATTGTTCATAGTATTTAAAGAATTAATTAATTGTATGTTTTCTCTTATAATGACAGATGATAAATCATTGCATCCAGTTGAGAATAGCTAGGGAAGAAGCTGTATCTCAAACAGAATTTAAGGAAATGGATACAGGTAAAATATACTATCAATAAAAAAACAACAATTTTTACCATTTTGAACAAGTTCTTTTGGACTCCTGAAAGAAGTTTCGTTTAAAAGCAATTACTGCTTATTATCATCTTAGAATTGAGAATTAAGAATTGCGATCCAGGTAAGAGATTCTGGGGAATTCACGAGAAAGCTTGTTTAAATAGTAAATCTGCAGTCAAGTCAAATGTAATTGGTGGTGAAAGAAAATCTTCATAAGATGCAAATTTGATCGAGCCAGTAGTATATTTTATTTTCAGTCTGATTAATCGACGTCGACAATTATCCCTAATTGCCGGACGAGCAACGTGATTACCGAGAAAGAAATTTCTCTAAACACTCGATGTAAAACGTAATTAACTTAAATGAACTTTTCCCAGCATCACACACAGCATTTACGCAAGAATCACTATCATCAACGTATGTGAACTCAGCGACAATAGGGATACATAAAGCAAAAAGCCTTTCCGTTTTTATTGTTTTTACACCCACCTTGACACGTAGATTTGCTTTCACCTAATTTTTAATCAAGATTCGTAAATTTGAGGATTTGCAAACATATAAAATTGTATTTAATGTTTAAATATTAGATAAGAATAAAGAAATAATTTTTTTAAATTTTATTTTGTTGAATCTGAAATGTTTTATTTTTTAACTAGAAAATATAGCGCGATATTTACACTTCTAAATCTAAATATATGCTTAAATTTGAAGTACTATAAAATATAATTGATAATCATAAATTAAATAAATATTAAAATAGCTACATCGGCTTGCATACAATTTTAATTTATAGGCAATTCTCACTCTTCCAAATTGAAGAAATTTCTAATAATTATGAAGCATAAAAACTACAGTTTTTTAATTGTAAAACTTAAAACTTATAAATAATTTTCAATTGCAAATTTTCAAAATTAAAAAAACTTCAATTTTAGAAATTTACCATTCAAAATTATACAATTTTGAAGAGTTATAATTGAAAACTCTTCAATTTGAAAGATGCATAAATAACAATTCCTAAATTTTGGAAATCAAGAGTCGAGTTTTCAATTTTAAATCTTCCAAATTGAAGAAATTTCGCATACAAAGCATCAAAGTTACAGAATTTTAGAATTTTAAAACTTAAAACTCGCATAATTATAAATTGTAAATTTTCAAACTTCAAAACTGTTTAATTTAAAAAATGTATAAATAAAAATTCTTAAATTTGGATGATTTTGAAGATAAAAACTCAAGTTTCTAATTCGAAACCTTAAAAATTGAAAAAATTTCGAATTTTAATCATCAAAATTACAGAATTTTATTCCAGAATTTTTCATTGTAAAACTTAAAGCTCGCATAATTTTTAAATGCAAATTGTCAAAATAAAAAACTCTTCAATTTTAAATATGTATAAATAAAATTCTTAAATTTGGATGATTTTGCAGATCAAAAATCAAATTGTTCAATTCTAGATCTTTCGAATTGAAAAAGTTTCAAACGTGAATCATCCAAATGACCGAATGTTAAAATTTTAAAACTTTCATCATTTTTAATTGTAAATTTTCAAAATTTTAAACTCATCAATTTTAATTATATACAGTTCAAAGTTTTGAAATTTTAAAGAGTTACAATTGAAAATTCTTGATTTAAAAAAATATGGAATTGCAAATGATTCAATTTTTAAGAATTATATTGTAACGGTATGTAATTTTGAACGTTTTTTTTTATATTTCTATTTTGAAGATTTACAATTGAAAACTCTTCAGATTTAAAGATGTATGAATAAAGATTCTTCAATTTTTATGATTTTTAAAATCAAAAGACAGGTTTTAATTCTAAATTTTCCATATTGAAGAAATTACGAATGTAAAGCAACAAAAGTACAGAATTTTCAATTTCAAAACCTAAATCTCGCATCATTTTTATTTGTAAATTTTCAAAATTGAGAGCTGTTCTCTAGAAAACCCATCTGAAGAACACTGAAGAATTTTCTAATGTAAAGCAATAAAATTACAGAACTTTCCATTTTCCTAAGTTACTTGGGTTTTGACAAGAAATTGCCACAGAAACTTTTCAAAAAGTGTTTTTACAAACAAGCAAAAAACATATTTTAGATTGTGCAAACAATTTAAAAACCATATGATATCCTTTTCAGTTTGTAAAAAGGCATTTTGAAAAGTTTCTTCTGCATTTTTGGGCCAAAGCCTAAGTCAACGTAGGTGGGTTTTCTAGAGAACAGCTCAACAAAAAAACTCTTCAGTTTTTTTAAATTAAAAAAAAATTGAAGTTTTAAATATAGAATTGCAAATTATGCAATTTTAAAGATTTATTCTGAAGGTGTGTAATTTTGAACGTTTCTTTTTTTGGAATAGTTCAATTTTGAAGATTGACAATTGAAAACTCTTGAACTTTAATGATGTATCAACATCAAAAGACAGGTTTTCAACTCTGAATATTCCAAATTGAAGACATTTTAAATTGAAAGCATAAAATTGACAGAAAGTTGAATTATAAAATTTAAAATTTGCATACTTTTTCATTGTAAATTTTCAAAATTAAAAACTCTTCAATTTTAAAGAGTTACAATTGGAAATTTTTGGATTATGAAAATATAGAGTTGCAAATTTTTCAGTTTCAAATATTTATGTTATAAATGTATGTTATTTTTAAAGTTTTTTTAATTCTTCAATTTTGACGATTAACAATGTTAAATTCTTTCATTTTAACCACTTGCAATTTCCAATTCTTCCATTTTTAATATTTACAATTCAAGAGTCTTTACTATTTAATCTGTACAATAGAAAACTATCCAATTTTGAATGACTTTTTTGGAATAGTTCAATTTTGCCAATGAAAAATGAAAACATGTTCACTTTTGAAGATTAGAAATTAAAACTTATTCAATTTTATAGATGTGAAATCGAAAATTCTTCATTTGTGAACATTAAAAATTAGAGCATTGATTTAATTTTCGGAAATTATTATCATTTATTAAAACATATTTTTTGCGTATATAAGAAACGAACTGTAGATGTAATTAGTTCCTTTTTTTAATGAACCTCCCCAATACTGCATCTAATTTTAAATAAAAATGTGATGATCCAATTTAAACTAAAGAATTCCTATTCAATTGAAACAACTTTAGTTAAAAAAAAGGCAAGAGACTGAAGCACGCGATAAGTGACCGGAAACATAGGAGCTTCAATGTGGACAAATTGAGTGAATGAATTTGAAGATTCTTATTATCAATTCTCGTATGCGAGGGTTTGAAATATTCGTTGTTTTTTTTTTTTTTTTTTTTTTTTTCTTAATGTTTCTAATTTGACTATTTTGATTTGAAGACTCAGAAGAGGACGAATTCTACGAATGTTCGAATGAAGAACCCGTTCCTGGTGAACAGGACGAGACTCAACAAAGAAGCAACAAAGGAAAACATTTGTTATGGAATAGGCCAGTGGGTAGATTAGCAAAGCATCCCACTTTTCGATTAGTACAGACTGGAGATCCTTTATACCTGCCGGTGACTCAAGATCCAGTTTTGAAAACTGAAGATCAATTGGAAGAGGATGCTCAAGTCATGATGGAACTAGGAACAGATAAGCAGGGAACAGAAATGCGAGCGAGACTGATGAGCGCCTCCTTACTTTCTGACATGGAATCTTTCAAAGTAATTCCTTTTTATTAATTTTAAGCATATTTTAGGTCAAGTTATGTATAATTAGTTGGAAACTGCACAATTTGAATCGTCCTAAATTAAAAATAACTCCAGTTTAAACACCTGTTTCTAAAATTGTTACAATTGGAAGGCGTGATTTTGATCAATTAATTTCTTAATTTTTCATCGAGTCGGAAAGTTAAAAATTTGTAAACGTACATTTTTTACTACATTTTCGGAATTGTAAAATTTTGAAGACTTTCAATCTGAAGCTATTTAATATAAAACAGTTCACTTTCGAATATCAAGAACAAATCGTTAATTTTGAATTAAATGTTTTATTGTCCTATTTTTTTAATTTTCAGTGCCGCAAATTTAATGCAGTTTAGTTGTGTATGTTTAGAGGTAATTTTTTTATTTTTAAGGTATCTCATTTAAAATGTTGCACACTGAATAATTTCTTTTGTGAAATTGTACAATTTGAACCTTGTTATTTAAAAATTTTTAAATCCGTAAATTTCAATTTGTACAATATTAAAGGCTTGAAATTTGAAATTATTATACAATTTTGAAGTATCCTAATTTGAGAACATGAAATTTGAAACATTTCAACTTATAATTTGTCAATTACAAGCACTTCTAATTATTGTCTACGGCCGGCCGGACGAGTGTATAGTGGCGTGACTGGTGAACATTTTGCCCATCAACCCCACCATGTCACCTCTTTCCAGCTCGCCTTTTAAAGGCCTTGAAATTAAAATTATTCGACTTTTTACTGTAATAGGGTATTAAAAATTTTCAAATAAATTTAAACAAAAATAAAAATGTGACTATGGTTTATATATATGATTGCATAGTTTTAATAAACTATTATGCTTTATTAATGTTATTAATAGAAAATTGTGGTAAAGAAAATAATAACTAGAAAGGATTCCTTTTTTATGAAGTAACTAGTTGGAGGAGTGTTAGTTTTTTTATTTCATATTTTCTCAATTAAACGCATGATGTTTTCAGATTTAGCTGTTTTAAACTTTAGTGCGTTACAAATTAATTTTTTTCTTATTGATAATTTTAACCAATTTTTTCAAGGCTGCAAATCCAGGAGCAGTGGTGGAAGACTTCATTCGGTGGTATTCGCCTCGAGATTGGGTCGAAGAAGACACTATGGATGAATGGGGTCAACCAAAAGGTACGCAATAATCCATTAATTTTGTAATTTGGACAAAAGCAAGTTTGTGTTACAAAATGAGAAGAATCGTACTCATACATGCAGAACATGGTATTATATTAGGAAACGCAGATCATTCATTGGATGAAATGTCTCGTAATTGAAGGGTTTTGTTTCAGTAGTGAGGCAAGTTTTCTTGCAAAATATGTAATTGTACTTACTTCACTACTGGACGTGAATTTGTCTTTGATTGACACACCCACATTGTACGATTATTTATCTGAACTGCAAACTCTAATTTATTACCGCCTTTTTTCGTACACGCAATTCTGACATTTTTATTTCAATGAAAAGGGGACGTACAATAATTACGTAAGGATGATTTTTGAAAGGTTAGACTCTCTCCCCTGTTATAAGGATTCGTAAGATTTTTAAAACCCCTTCTTACACCATTCTTACGTAAGATCTTATATTTTTCACTTGGTATATCATAAATATATCAATTATTTTTACTGTGAACGAGTTTATAAAGGACTGTGAAAGATTTGCAGTAATTTGAAAGTATTTGAAAGTATTTCAATAGATTTCAAGGGATTTTAAGGTATTTCAGAGAACTACAAAATGTTTCAAAGAATTAAAAAAATTTTAAGGAATTTAACGAGATTTCCAAAGGATTTTAGGGAATTCACAAGATTTCAAGGAATTTCAAAAGCTTTCAAAGGATTAGAAAACTTTGAGGATATTTCAAACGATTATGAAGGATTGCGAGAGGTTTCACATAAACTATTTTAGAAGGTTTCAAGCTTTTGAAGAAAGTACCTAGTGCAATTTCAGAGAGAATTTCAATGTTTCAAGGGATTTTACAAAATTTGAAGAAACTTCAAGGAGTTTAATCAGATTTCCAGAGATTTTACTGGATTTTAAAGGATTTCAAGAGACACCGAGGGAGTTTGACGGATTTTGAGGAATTTTAAGGAATTAAGAACGATTTCCGTGGATTTTAAGAGATTTCATAAGATTTAAAAAGATTTTCAAACATTTCAAACGATTTAAAGGGACTTTAACAGATTTTAAGAGATTTAAAGGGTTTTCAATCACTTTACGGGATTTACAAAGCTTTTTAGACGATTATAAAGGATTATGAGAGGTTTCACAAATTTCCAATAATTTACAAATATTTAAAGATTTTGAATAAATTACCTAGTGCAATTTATGAGAGAAGATCCATTTATCAAGGGATTTTACCAGAGATTTTACTGGATTTCAAAGGATTTTAAGAGATACCGAAGGCTTTCGACGGATTTTGAGGACTTTTAATGAATTAAGAATGATTTCCCCAAATTTCAAGGGGTTTTTAGAGAATTCAGAAGATTCAAAAGTATATTCACGGATTTTAGATAAATGCCTAAGATATCAAAAGATTTGACGTAATTTTAAAGTATTTCCAAATATTTTAAAGCATTTTAAGAGAATTCGATGATTTTTAATGGCTTTTAAAAGATTTTATTGGATTTTAATATATTATAAGGTATTTGAAGAGATTCGGAAAGATTCCTTACGTTTCCCATTGATTTTAAAGATTTCAATGAATTTTAAAAGTATTTCTAATATTTCAGTAGATCTCGTAAGATTCTAAGGGATTTCAATGGATTTTAAAGTATTATAAAGGATTTTTAGGTGATTTTTAAGATTTCAAGTGACTTCAAGGATTTTCAAAGTTTTAAATGGGTTTTAAGGGATTTTAATATATTTTAAAATGTGTCACGAGATTTCAAAAGATTTCACGAATTTTTAAGGGTGTCAGGAGATTTTAATGACATTTCGAAAATTTAGAAACGATTTCAATGGATTTTAAGTTATTTTAACGGACTTTAAGAAATACAAAGGGGCTTCTATGATTTCACGGGATTTTAAAAGGATTTCATGTGATACCGAAGTATTTTCACGAATTTTGAAGAATGTCACGGGATTTTAATGAGATTTTGAAGATTTAAAGAAATTTGAAGAGATTTTAAAAGATTTCAGAAGATTTTTACGCATTTTAAGGGATTTCGTGGAATTTTAATGGGTTTTAAAATATTTTAATATATTGCAAGATTTCGAAATATTTAACGGAATTTCAAGGATTTTAACCAATTGTAAGAGATTTTAATGTATTTTTACGGATTTTAAAGGATTATAATGAATTTTAAAGGAATTTGGAAGATTTCAAGCGATTTCAAGGATTTTTACATTTTTTAAAGGGGTTTAAGGGATTTTAAGAGATTCTAAGAAATTTCAGGGGATTGTAAGGGATTTCATGTGATACCGAAGTATTTTCACGGATTTTAAAGGTTATCGCGGAGTTTTCTTAAGGTTTCTAAGAGTTGAAGGGATCAAAAGAGACTTCAAAAGATTTCAGGGTATTTCAAAAGATTTGTAGCGATTTCAAACGATTTTAGCGTATTTTGTAAAAAATTTAAACGGGTTTCGTTGATTTTACGGGATTTCAAAGGATTTTAAGAGATTTAAAAAAATTTCGAACTATATTCGCGGGTTTGAGAGGATTTCGTGAGATTTTCAAAGATTTAACGGAATTTTCAATGATTTTAGGGATTTTCGAGGAAGTTTAATGGGTCTTAAAAGATTTTAATATATTGTAAGGAATTTCAAGAGATCCGGAAAGATTTTCATAGTTTTTAAAGATTGAACTGAATTATGAAGGGATTTCAAAGGCCTCAAGGATTATAACCTATCCAAAATAAAATATTTAATGTCTAAGCCTTTTTGAGACATACAATATTTTTATCTGAACTCTGAAGGCTTGAATTGAATTTTGAGAGCTTTAAATTTAAAGTACGTAAATTAAAATAATTGAATAAAATGTAAGTAAATTTCAGGGCATCTTTCTCAGCGAATGTTGCTACCGGATAATGCCTGGACGACTACCTGGAAGTCAGCACAACCTGTCCCAGCTCATCGTCAAAAGCGATTATTCGATGACACGCGAGAAGCAGAGAAAGCTCTTCACTTCTTAAGTTCAAAGCGAATCGGTCAAGTAGCGCAACTTCTGCTACCGGTTCTTGCTCATGCTGCTCTTGTCACTCTCAATGAGCAGAAAGTGGAAGCACGTCCGAATATACAAAATGTCGTTCAAAATATTCGCAATAAATTGCAACATGCGAGTAAGCCAGTTCAACAAAAAATGCACCTCTATGAAGTAAGCAGTTTTTTAATTTTAAAATAAGAATTATTTCTTTTCCCTATTTTAATTCATCTTTATGATATTATCTTCTAATTATTCTCTGATACAGGCCACGGATCAACGAGAAGGTCTTAAAAAAGTCTCACACAAAAAAAGTCACATGAAAGTTTTAAAGATATTGCAAAAAAGCATAATCAGAAACGCAAATATTGAAAAAGTTATTTTTTCAGGAAAAGAGAGTAGATACAAGTTTCACTTCATTAATATTTTTTATTTTTATCGAAGAAAATTAGATAAAACGCATAAAATAATAAACAATATTTAGTAACTGTTTGTTTCTCTTTAGCAAAAAATCCTTTTGATTTGTAATTTTTTAAATTTATAATATTTTTTTATTTATTTCTAATAATTTATAATAATTTCTAAACGATTTTTTAGTATCAACTTAAATTATAAGATGTTTTTTTGCTACAGTGTTAAAATTTGATGAAATTTTGTCACTGAAACCTTTTTATACCATTTGTCCAGAACGACACACAATGAGCCAAAAAAAAGTTTTTCTGAACAAATTAGTATATAGTGATTACAATTTTGATCCTATTTGAGAATTAATTTTTTAAATGAAAGTTAACTAAATTTCAAAGAGATTTGTTCGAGCCGATTTTGGAATTTTTTTCTATTAATTTTTTATTCAACAACAAACTTGAAATTTTTAAAATTTTTTGTTTATAAACGATTCCATCCTTTTGCAACTACTTATCGATGAAGACACTCCTTACAAATAATATTCAGCAGGTTAAATTAAAAAAAAGTTTATTTTTATATTAACAAGTTAATGAGTGGAAGTGCTACCTTAAGATTAAAAATAATTGCATAATTTATTTTTCGATTCTTCATTTGGGATATATGTGAAAAAAATGCTTTAGTACCATTTTTTCAAATCCAACGTTATTTTCAATTTCGAAACAAATTTAATAAACCAATGCATATCTTAGCCATTTAGCGCTCTAAATACTTCATTCCTTTAACAAAAATTGATAAAAAATTTGTCAGAAGTAAAAAATATAAACGATTTATTAATTATTCATAACAATTGTTAATTTTTTAAATAAATTGGATTAACAAATACAAATTTTCTTTAAATTTCAACCGAAATATTTCGGTTTTTTTTTCAATCGAATCAATTTGAAATTACTTACGAAAATCCTTCGTTTTTGATACTATACCAAACAACAATAATGGTTTATTTCATAGACAAATTGATTACTCGTCAACAAAAGGATATAAAGGACCTTATTTATTAGGTTTTTTCAGGTGGCGATATTTATTTAAATATATTTTATAAACAAATATAGATTTTGTCAATTTTCAACCAGCAGATTTCATTGTTTGAACGGAATTAACTCTAAATAACTTGGGAAAATCCATCCCTTCTGATACTTTATAAAATAACAATATTTTTTCATTTTATAAACAATTTCATAAAAAAATTCACAACTTTACTACTTTTCAACAAGAGAAGGATTTTTTCGAATGATTTAAAATTGATTCCTTTGAAAAAACGAAATCTGCTTGTTGAAAATTGACGAAAATCTGCATTTGTTTATCAAATTTATTTAAATAATGAAAAAAATTGTCGCTTGACAAAGTCTTCTAATAAATAAGGTCCTTTCTGAGTCACTAGTAGTCTATTTCGTAACAAAAAACAACATCCATTTGTTGACAAGTAGTCAAGTTATGAATTTGTTAGTAAAAGTGTTTATATAATCAACTATTATTATTGGCTGATAGAGTATCATTAGTGAAGGATTTTTCCACATTATTTAAAATTGATTCCGTTGAAAAAATTAAATCTTCCAGTTGAAAATCCACGAAAATTTGTATTTGTTTATAAAATTTATATAAACAATTAACAATTGTTATCAGGTATTGAAAAATTGTACATATTATTTATTGCGGGCAAAGATTCAATTACCATGGATTAAAAAAAAATGAAAAACTAAACATTTGTTTTACCTATATCTAAAAAAAAACATTGAAAAATAAAGTCTCCAAGTATTTTTTATTTTGAAGTAGCACTTTCACCCATTAATTTGCTAATATAAAAATAAAGCAATTTTTAAAACATTGTTGCCTTTTGGATATTATTGGCATTAAATCTCTTTGAAATTTAATTAGCTTTCAGTTTTTAAAAAATTGGTCAAATCGGATCAAAATTGTTAGCTCTAGGCTAATTGGTCCAGAAAAAACTTTTTTTGTCCCACGATGCGACAGTTCCATACCGTAAAATTAGACATTCAGGAGAAATGGGTTAAATATCATTAAAATAATTTAATGATCACATAAACTGAAATTAATTAAATTCTGATTTAAAGTATTTTTAGAAATAATGATAACTAATTATCCAAATTTAGACGCATTACATTTCAATTAAAAACGATTTTATTTGAAAAGCTTTACATTTTTCAATACTAAACGCCTTTAATTCAAAATGTTATAATTGCAAACGCTGTCAATTTTATATCATTAAGTCTTGAACACTCTAAACTTAAAATTACTTAACTATTAAAGCTTTGGCCTATTCAATATTAACTATTATTTTGAAACTGCATAATTAAAATATGAAATGATTCATGTTCACGCAAGTAAAATTTGTTGCATTTTCAACGCTGTTTAAGAAAAATTGTTCAATTGAATATAAAACTTCAATAAGAAATTATTTAATTGTAATATGTTCCTAATTAAACTGGTATTTTTTACTTTTTGAATCTCAATGTAATCAAAATGGAAAAAGTAAGGAACTAGTCAGAAAAAGTCGCACTTAAAAAAAAGAAAAATTAAAAAAAAAACAGTCGTACGATCTGGTGCCTCATACATAATTATATTTCCTTATTTATCTTATCAGGATATTGTACGAGAAATTGAAACCGAGGAAGGCTTAGCCGAGCAAGTGAAATCCCTGCAACACAAATTTGGCGAAAACTGTGACTCGAAAGAAATCCTATCGTTTGTTATGCAACTAATGACAGGCAAAGAAGTTTCTGTACCAAACGGGTCGAGAGGAAGTATCGGTTCACAGATTATAAAATTGTTTTGCGAGGCACAAAAGGTCAGTATTATCATATTCATAAACTTGCGTCATTTTTTTTTTCTAAAGAACCAGTCAAGAACACGGAAACTTTAGATAAAGTTGAACGACTTTATTTATTTATTGAGTTGGATTTTCATTATAAATTTATAATTTATATAATATGGTTAGTTTATAGGCTATATAGGTTAATTTTAGATTTTTAGAAATAAAATTTGAAGGCTAAACAATTATTTCGCTTCTAAAGAGTATTTGTTACTTATTGAGTAATAATTGCTAAATGTTATGAAACAAAACAAAATTTTGAAGATATTATCGGGCTTAAAATACGAAAATGTGGAATTTCATTATAATTAATGGTTTGAAATGTTCCTAAACATTTATTTCCTCGAATAATATGCATAGGATTACTTCTACAATATGAAGAAAATATTCTCTATAATGAATAAATTGAAAATACGTATTCCTGTTAATTTTTAAAAATCTTGAATATCGAAATAAACAAAAAATGCACATTTTCTATAGTTTAAAGATTCCTATATAACTTTAAAATGTATTTTTAGATATATTTTACCTAAAAAGGATTAAGCTAATTAATTGATGTAATTTTTTATGCAGTTCTGCGTTTGTATAAGTTTTGATAAGTTTTTATTTTTTGCATGTATTATTTTAATTCTGTTAACATTTTTACATGTAATTTATATAGTATTACCCCATTGCTCAAGGCACTCCTCCAACATAACCAAAAGTGTATATAATAATGCAACTAATGTTTTTTGAATTAAAAAGAATTAACAGGAATTCTATGGAATTTATAAGAATTCCAGATGAATGTAATCGAAGTCTGGAAAAATCCATAAGAATTCAGAGTGAATTCAAATAATTCGGAAAAATCCCAATAATTCTATTGATTTCAGTAACATGGGAATTGAATGAATTGAATTGAATTGAAATGAAATGAAAAGAATTCGATGAAATTTATAGAAATTGGTGGTAAATTTAAAGAAAAATTCAAGTAAACTGAAAACAGTTACAAAATATTAACAAAACTCATTAAATTCATTAAGTTTGGAGTGAACTCAGAAACATTCAAGGGAATTGAAAAGAATTTTATGAAATGCCTAAAAATTCAAGGTGAGTTTAAAAGACTTCAAGGTAAATTTAAAAAAAAACTTTGAAAAACACCAAAAAATCCATTTAATTGAATAGAATTGAGTGAATTTTTAAGAATTGAAGTTAACTCCAAAGAATTCAAAAGAATTAAAAAGAATTCAGGATAAATTAAGAATTCTGGGTGAATTAAAAATGAATTGCAACAAATCCAAAACATTGCAGTGATTTCAGTAAAACTGGAATGAATTTAGAAAAGTTCAATGGAATACAAAAGGATTCAATGATGTTTATACGAATCTAAGCTGAATTTACCAAATTTTTAAAATCCAACAAAATTCCATTGAGTTCAGATAAATGGGAGTGATTAGAAATCTGATAAAATTCACAATAATTCGAAGTGAGCTTGAAAGTCTTTAAAGTGAATGAAAAAAAAATTTAATCCAGAAAAGGTCCATTGAATTCAGTGGATATAGAGGGAATTCCAAAAAAATGCAAGGTGAATTTAACAAAATTCAAATCAGTTCGATGCAATTTATAAGACTTCCAAATAAATTGAAACAAAGTTAGGATAAATCCATAAGAATTCAGAGTCAATTTAAAATAAATAATTCAAAAGAATAGGAAAAAAATCCAAAAAATGCCATTGATGGCAGTAAGATAGGAATGAATTTAGAAGAAATCAAGGGAATTCAGGGGGCTTTGAATAAAATTTATAAGAATTTTAGTGAATTGAACGAAATTTTAAAAATCATTTCAAATCATTTTCAAAGATTTTAAAGTAAAAAATTAAAAATTGATTTTAAAATCAAATAAGATAAAAATTAAACTTTCTGAAATTGATCCATCAGTAATTGAATAAGTTCGGTAATTTTAAATGGTTAGAATTTCAGAGTTCTAATTGTTCTGAATTTTCATATTGAACCCTAAATTTTTTATTTTTCCCTTTAATAGATTTTAATTTTGCAATTGAAATTGAATTGGTTGAATTTTGTACAGTATAATTAGCAATTCCTTAATTTTTTACGATTTAAATTTACTTAAAATAATTGTAATTTTAAAGGATTTAAGTCTAAAAAAATTTTAATATCACAATTTTTGGTAATTACAATTTTGTTCAGAGTAGAAATTTTTTCATTTTTAGTAGTTTCCATTTAAAATGAATATTTATTTTCAACGGGTTTTTAAAAATAATTAAATTCATTTTTTGATTTTAGACAAATTTGTCTCATCAGCTTTAATGTTAAATTATAATTTTGTTATGTGATAACAATTTAAAATTCTAGAATTTCAGAAGCTTTGACTTTGAAAGATTCAATTTAGTTTTAAATTTCAAATTGTCA